>JAQQSV010017974.1:0-11492 GCA_028646515.1 Pseudochirops corinnae | reverse complement strand
GAATACATAGAGGGCACAAGATCAATTGAATAGGAAGAGACAATACTCTAAAAGGTGAAATCCTGAGGTGGGAGAGGATTAGAATGAGAGGAGACAGGGAGAGACAGAATGGGGTTAATCATCTCATAGAAGAGGTGAAGGATAATTGTTACAATGGAGGGGGAGAACAGGGAGGCAAAAGGGAAAGAGTCAACCTTACTCTCATTGAACTTGGCTTAGGGAAGGAATGGCCTAAACTCTAAACTGGGTATCTTGCCACACAGGAGAGTAGGGAGATGAGAGGTGGGATGATGGAGGGGAGGGCAGCGTGGTGGGGAGAGTTGATGGAAATACACACGTCTGTGAAGGGACAGGGACAGTGACAGGGTAGAGAATAGAACAAGGTGGGGCAGGATAGGAAGGAGGAATATATAATCAGTCTCTTACAATATGCCCACTGTGGAGAGGTTCTGCATAATTACACATGTACAGCCTGTATTTAACTGCTTGTCCTTCCAGTGGGGGTGGGTGACAAGGGAGGAAGAGAAAGAATCTAGAATTTAAAGTTCTATAATCAAATGTTAAAAATATATATGTATATATAGGTATACAATTATTATTATTAATTACATCCAACTGGGACTTAAGATACACAAGCACTGTGGTAGGGAGACCCATCCTGACCTACTGGAAAGTCAGAGGGGTGATGGGGGAGGACATAGGAGAGAACAGATTGGGTGAGAGGTTATACAATGGGATGGCTGTTTTGGGGTGGTGGGTAGGGGAAAGATGGGGAGAAAATTTGTAACTCAAAATATCATGGAAATGAATGATGTAAACTAAAATAAATAAAAGTTAAAATTTAAAAAAAAAAAAAGAATTTGGTAGGACTCTATTTTCGCCAATTTTCCCAAATAGTTAATACAGTACTGGGAGATTAATTGTCCTTTAAATGTTTGGTAGAATTCATTTGTGAATCCATCTGGTCCTGGGGATTTTTCCTTAGGAAGTTCATTGATGGCTTCTTTAATTTCTTTTTCTAAGATTGGGCTAAGTATTTTATTTCTTCTGCTAATTTGGGTAATTTATATTTTTATAGATATTCATCTATTAAATTTAGATTGTCAAATTTATTGGCATATAATTGGGCAAAATAGCTCCAATTGTCTTAATTTCTTCTTCATTGATGGTTAATTCAGCCCTTTCATTTTTGATATTAGTAATTTGGTTTTCTTCTTTTATTTTTAAAAATCAAATTAACTAATGGCTTATCTATTTTATTGATTTTTTTTAACAAAACCAACTTCTAGTTTTATTTATTATTAAATGGTTTTCCTACTTTCACTTTTATTAATCTATCCTTTGATTTTCAAGATTTCCAATTTGGTGTTTAATTGGGGATTTTTAATTTGTTCTTTTTCTAGTTTTTTTAGTTACATGTCCAATTCATTCTTTTCTCCATTTTGTTGATGTAAGCAATCAGAGATATAAATTTTCCCTTAAGTACCACTTTGTCTGAACCCCACAAATTTTGGTATGCTGTCTCATTATTGTCATTGTCTTTAATGAAATTATTAATTTTTTCTATGATTTGTCTTTGATTAACTTATTTTTTAGGATTAGATTATTTAATTTCCAATTAATTTTAAAATTCTCTTTCCATTGTCCATTATTTAATGTAATTTTATTGCATTATAATCTGAAAGGGATACATTTACTTTTTCTGCATTTGGTTGTAAGGCTTTTATGTCCTAATACATGAACAATTTTTGTGCAGGTGCCATACATTGCTGAGAAAAAGGTATATTCCTTTCTACTCCCTTTTAATTTTCTCCAACGATCTATCATATCTAACTTTTCCAGAGTCTTATTCATCTAACTTTTCCCGAGTCTTATTCACCTCCTTAACTTCTTTCTTGTTTATTTTTTTATTAGATTTATCTAGTTCTGAGATAGGAAAGTTGAGGTCTCCCAATAGTATAGTTTCATTATCTATTTCCTCCTGTAACTCATTCAACTCCTTCAAAATTTAGATGCTATACCACTTGGTGCATATATGTTTAGTATTGATATGGTTTCATTGTCTATGATACCTTTAAGCAAGATATAGTTTCCCTCCTTATCTCTTTTAATTAGATCTATTTTTTGCTTTTGCTTTGTCTGAGATCGTGATTGCTACCCCTGGTTTCTTTGCTTCAGCTGAAGCCTAATAAATTCTGCTCCAGTCTCTTACCGTGTGTGTATCTCTCTACTTCAGATGTGTTTCCTGTAAATGACATTTGTAGGATTCTGGTTTTTAATCCATTCTGCTATTCACTTCTGTTTAATGGGTGAGTTCATCCCATTCAAATTTGTAGTTATGATAATGTGTATTTCTGTCCATGCTATTTTTCCCTTGTTTATCCCTTCTTCTCTCTTACCCCTACCATTTCCCTCCTCGCAAGTGTTTTACTTCTGATCACTTCCTTCCTCAATCTACCTTCCCTTTCATCAGTTCACCCTTCCCATTCTATTATCCCTGTCCCTTTTTACTTCCTTATGGGGTAGGATAGATCTCTATATACAACTGAGTGTGTATGTTATTTCCCTTTTGAGCCAATTTTGATGAGAGTAAGGTTTAAGCTTTGCCTGTCAAGCGCTCCTCTACCTTCCACTCCACCACAATAGCTATTTCATGCCTCTTTTATGTGGGATAATTTATCCTATTCAATATCCTTTCTACTTTTTATTCCAGTGTAATATTCTTTTTCATCCCTTTATTTTGGGGGGTATTACCCCATCAAAGTCACTTTATATCCACACCCTCTGTCTGTCTATAGATATTCCTTCTAAGTGCTCTTACAGTAATAAAGTTCTAAAGAGCTGCAAATGTTATTATCATATATCAATACAAACAGTTTAATTTTATTTAATTTCTTATGTTTTACCTTTTAAATTTTTTTTTTACTTTTTTATGTTTCCCTTGAATCTTGCATTTGGAGGTCAAAATTTTTATTCAGCTCTGGTCTTTTAATTAGAAATGCTGGAAAGTCCTGTATTTTGTTAAATATCAATTTTTCTCTTGAGAGAATATATTCAATTTTGTTGGGTTGGTGATTCTTGGTTGTAATCCTAACTCCTGTGCCTTCTGGTATATCATATTCCAAGCCCTCTGGTTCTTTAACATGGAAGCTGCCAAATCCTGTATAATCTTGGCTGTAGCTCCACAATATTCGAATTGTTTCTTTTTTGTTGCTTGCAATACTTTCTCCTTAATCTGTGATCTCAGGAATTTGGCTATCATTTTGGGATCTCTTTCAGGTGATGACTGGTAGATTTTTTTCAGTTTCTCTTTTGCCCTTGTTCTAATATATCAAGGCAGTTTTTATTGATAACTTCTTGAAAGATGTTGCCCAGGCTTTTTTTTTTTATCATGACTTTCAGGTACTCCAATAATTCTTACGTTATCTCTCTTGAATCTATTTTCTAGATCAGTTGTCTTTCCAATAAGAAATTTCACATTTCTTTCTGTTTTTTTGACTTTATTTTGTTTTATTGTATCTTGATGTCTCACAGAGTCATTAGCTTCCACTTCCTCAAATCTAACTTTTAATGAACTATTTTCTTCAGTGAGCTTTTGTACTTCCTTTCCATTTGGTCATTTCTATTTTTTAGGGAGTTATTTTCTTCAGTAAATTTTTGTATAACTTTTCCCATGCTATCAGCCCTTTTTTTCTTTTGTATTACTCTCATTTCTTTTCCCAATTTTTCTTCTACTTCTCTAATTTTCTTTTTAAAATCCTTTTAAGCTCTTCCAGGAATTCTTTCTGGATCTGAGACTAAATTACATTTTTCTTTGAGGCTTCATGTGTAACCATTTTGACACTATTGTCCTCTTCTAAGTCTCTGTCACCATAGTAACTTTCTATAATCAAGGCGTTTGGGGCTGGGGGGAAGGGTATGTCTGCTCATTTTTTCTGCCTTTTTTTGAGACAGTGTTTTTATGTGAGAGTTGGGCTCTGGTCCTACACTGTCTCAAGCTTTTTGTGCTGGTACTCAGGGTCTTATTGCTGGCCTTCACTGGGCTTCAGGACTTGGTAGTTTGATTTCACTGAAGGATATGCTATCCTTTTTGCTTTTACTAAGGAGTGGGACCTCTCTGTTGGCCTCCCCTGGGTATGGAGTTTAGCTGCTGACCTGCCCCAGGGGTGGGATCTTTCTGCTGGGTTGCTATTGTAACAGACCCTTTCTGGTGACTGGTCCAGAAGGATGGATCTCATTGCTAGGGGTGGGGCCCTACTGCTGGTTTGCTATGGAAACAGGGTCTCTCAGCTGGCTGGCCCCAGGGGCCAACACATCCATCAAGTCCAACAGTATATACAGTGCTCTACACCCACAAGTGCCCTACCTCAGTAATAAAGGGAGAGGTGTTGTATAAATATGTATTAAGAGCTTACTAGTGCAAAGTACTAAGTGCTGTAGGCTACAGAGAATTCAGAAGGAAAAAAAAACATGACCCCCACCTTCCTGAAGCTTACAGAATAGGAGATATTGTAGATTTAGGAATGACAGACAATGATTTGACAATTGAGTAAATGTGGAAGAAAAGTGAGAGAGGCAGAAGAGTCAAATATGACACTCCCATCTCCGTACTTGTGCACACATTGTGCCCTGTGTCTGTAATGCTCTTCCTCCTTGCTTCTGCCTCTTGGAATCTCTTGCCTTCCCTAATCTCTCTTAATTCCAGTGCCTTCCCTTTGTTAATTATTTCCCATTTGTATGTAACTTGTTTTGCATAGATGTGCTTGCCCATTGCATCCCTCCTTAGAGTACAAGCTCCTTGAGAACAGGACAGTCTTCTGCCTCTTTTTTGTATCCCCCCTGTTTGGCACAGTGCCTGGAACAAATGGTGCTAAATAAATGTTTGTTGGTTGATTGATTCAAAGCTGAATTCAAGTGCCACCTATTACATGAGGTCTTCCCTGATTCCCCAGCTGTAAATACCTTTGTACAATGTACTTAAAGTTTGTTTTGCACACATGTTGTTTTACATGGAGGGAATGTAGGTTCCTTGAGAATACAGAGATGGTTTCCTCTTTGCCTTTGAGTTTCCAGTGTCCACCACCATTCCTGACACAAAGGAGGCATTAAGTGAATGCTGACCAATTGTTAGTAATACCATTCCTTCCAAAATAAACATCCCTCCCTCACTCTGTGAACCTTTCTTTTAAGATCAAATTCCCACACTTGTCACTTTACTGGATGTCCACCCAACCATAATTCCAGTTTGTCAGAGTCCTTCCAACTATGACAACCGGAATTGTAAACAAGGGTATTGAGTGAGTAAGAAAACCATTTCTTGAGTGTCATGGATTTGTTGGCTATCAAGGGCTCATTGAGTTACAGTTTGAAAGGGCTCGTGGAGATCACTTAGTCTAAGTGCCTCATTTTACAATTGAGGAGACTGAGGCTCAAAACAGAAATGTGCCTTGGTCAGGGTCACACAGATGTGAGTGGCAGAGCCAGAATTCCACTCCAGGTTCCCTGGCTCCAAATCCAGATGGTCACTCTAGGTTACATTTGTTCATGTTCCTGCCCAACCTCTCTTTTTCCATCTTACTGTAAAATACACAACTTAACATGCCCTTTGCCCATCTCTCTACCAAATCAGCCCCCTCACTGCCTTGAAGACCAGGTTCAAAAGTCATCAAGTTGCCATAGCTATTTTAACACACATTACTCTGGATTCCACTTACCCTTCTACTACAGGAGAAATAAGTCCTGTTTAGGTGTTGTCAATCTTCATGGGGTTAGGAATCAGGAAAACTATTGTACCCTGGTCAGAATGCTAGGGTCATGTAGGCTTCTGATGAGAGCTAGCCTGACTGATTGATCCATAGAGACTGGTATCCATATGGGAGAGCTTCTCCTCAAGCCTGACCTCTACCAATGCAAGGACATCCCAAGAAAACATGTCCTTCTCTGATGTTCTTTGAAAGGGAACAACAGAATGGGAAAACAGGGCCACTGGCCTCCAGGAGTGCATGCATATGAAATAATCTGAGTAAAGAAACTCCTTGTAAGGTGCTGTGAAAAGAGAAGAGGAAGAAGTAACTGGCCATTGGCCTCCAGAAACACAAGCATATGAAATATCCCAAGAGGAAAATAGTGTCTCTCCAAATATATAAGTAGAGGGCATAGGGTGCCAAGGCTGGACAGAGAGCAGAGAACTCAGTCAGAGAGAGGCAGAAGTCTGGAGGACATCCATGATGGCAAGACATAAAAAGGGGACAGGAAGGAGGCCCAGAAGCCCCACCAAGTCACAGCTTAGATACTCTGTCCTTCGATGCCCCCCTAAGGAGGGGCCTTAGATTTCTTCCAGGTCTAATAGTCTGATTCTCAAGGGTTCTCCATTGGAACTCCTTCTGTACAAAGTCTTTCCCGAACTCACTGATAGTCAGTGCCATTACCTCCCATTTGTTCTAAATATATATGCACATAGTCATTCATAGTGATAACAGCTCACATTTCTATAGGGCATTAAGATTTATAATATCTTCCCAACAACTCTGTGAAGTAAGTGCTATTATCACTCTCATTTCAGAGTTGAAGGAAAAGAAGCTGACAAAGCTTAAGTGACTTACCCAGGGTCACAGAGCTGTGTCTTTGGGGCAGTATTTGAACTCAGGCCCTCCATTCCCTATGCCACCTAGCTCCTTGGGGATAGGGATATTTTCATTTTTGTCATTGTATGAATGGCACTTTGTACAATAGGTGGCCCACAGTAGATGCTTGATAAATGCTCATGTGGTGACTGAGTCATAGAAGGCCCTACAAATGAATCTTCCAAGGACAGCGGCAGAGACAGGTAATTCCAGCATTCCCAGCTACCCAATCTCAAACGGAAAACAAGGGGACACAGAGAGGAAGCCCCTGGGGCCAAGTGGCTAATAATGGATGGCACCCTAGGGTGGCACCCTGGCAGTCTGTGACCTGACTGGGCAGCTAAAGGGAGGGCCTCACAATGGGGTATATCAGGCAGGAATCCAGAGAGGGTCACCCCCCACCTGAGCCACTGACCTGTCAGAAACACCGAGTCCAGAAGAAGGTCTTGGTTCCCTCCAGCTTCTAACAGGGCACACCAACCAACTGACTTTTAGCCTCTTGGGAACACAGAAGACACAAACACATCAACCACGGATGAGTTAGGAAGTTCCTCAGCCCCAGGGTAGAACACATTGCATTCAGCTCCAGGAAAGAAAAGCCAGGTGCTTAGATTGGGCAAGGTAGGGGTTCTTTGCGGCAATGATTTGCTATTAAAATAAGTACCCAGGTTTGCAACCTCTAAATTAACCCTTAGGAACCAAAGAAGTGAGGCTTATATTTGTGGAAGAGAATTCAAAATTACGTCCCTTTAGGCTGTCTGGTCTCTTGGCTCTGATTGGCTCTACCTGCCTCTCTGCCTCCACAACCTCAAAGGATTATTTATTTAAAACTAAGAGAAATCACAGAGGTCATCTAACCCAACCACATCATTTTACAGAAAAGGAAACTGAGGCTCAAAGAGGCTAAGTGACTTCTCCAAGGTCACACAGGCAGTAATAGAGTCAGATTTCATGCAAAAAGGGATCTTGAAGGTCATCAGAGAAAGAGCAAACACTTTCATTTTACAGGTGGGGAAACTGGGACAGGAGAGGTCAAAGAATAATAGATTCTGAACTGTCAGGGCCCTCAGACACCATCTAATCCAATTCCCTCATTTTACATGACCTGAGACCCAGATGGAAAAAAGGAATTGTCCAAAGTCACATAGGTAAACAGAGGCAGACCCAAATCAGCAGTCTTTCTACTATACCCACATGTCTCAGAAAAGGAGGTGAGCATTTTATTAACTCCAATCAATCTGTAAACATTTATTAAACACCTGCTAAATTCCAGACAATAGGAACACAGAATCAAAAAGGAATCAAGTCTCTGCCTTCAAGAAGCTTACCTTCTAATGGCAAAGACAATATGGATGAATGTGTGCATGCATACGTAAAATAGATTTTTAAAATAATTAGAAGGTAATTGTGGAGGGCAAAGCATTAGCAGCTGGGGGATCAGGAAAGCTTTCATACAGAAGGGAACCATGGGGGAAACTTTATGCTCAGGGCATCATTGAGGTCCCAGCTGAGTTAGCACCACAGCTTTATGGTGTCTGCTGGCAACACCATCCTTGAAAATGTTAGTGTCTTGTAAAAATAAAAAAAGTGATAATGACCTGGGTTTATAAGTAAAAGTGAACTGTGGGAGGAAAGAATAATCCATCTGAGTATAAAACAGTTAAACTGAAAATACAAAAAGTCAAAATGAAAAGGGGAAAACTTCCATGTCACTGGGTTTTGTTTCTCAGAGGAACCAAGAGATAGCCTTGAAATCATGCTAACTGAATGAAAAGCAGGTGTCAGCAGAGCAGTGATGAAATGTCAGCATGAACAAGACATTGTCACTGCAGGGAAGAAGGCTGCCTGCATGGCTGCCACCCTGATGCTGGGCGCTGTGGTGGGCCCTTGGCGGCATCCTGCCTACCTGGCTGCACCCAAGCCTTGGAACCTGCCACATCACAGGTCCACCTGTGGCTGGAACCAAGCCACTGTTTTCACAAGTCTCTCTGAGTTTCTACCAACATAAATTCAAACGAGTTAATTCATTATGTCATGCCACGTCTAGTCTCATTGCTCAATATTGAATGCTGTAATTTTGATAGAAATCAAAAGCATATTTGTACAATGGCTCTGTCTACAATCCAAGGGACTCGATTCCTGGACCAAACTGAATTTTAGTAGAGATTGTGTTCAAATGTAATCACCAAACTTCTTCACTTGGTTTGATGCAAGATAAATATGACATTTGATCCTCCCTCATTCTCAAGTGTGCAAAGGAAATGAGAATAAATAATCACTTTCTGAATCTGGGACTTCTAGGTGTGTAGCACTATCTAGGACCTCCAGGTGTGCTGCTATCTGAAGACTAATTTTTAAAAGAAAAAAAAATCAAATGCTTTCCCTCAAGTGTCCCAGAGAACTATCCCGGGGACATGACAGTTGTCTTCCAATAGACCATAGTGCTACCATATGAAAAATAAATTACATTTATTCTGCTTGACCTAGTTACTGGGGAACCAAAGGCAAAATGCAAAAGTCTCTTCCCTCGAGGACTTTACATTCTACTTCTCTGCATAAGGCTAGGGTCTTAAAACATGGTGCTTCAAGTTGCAGTGTAAGAAATGACTTGTCAACAAGGTAACTTTCATCCTAGGTCACTTACCTCCCTGACTAACCCAGAATCTTTTGCACCCCAAAAGGACACAAAAACCAATAGAATTTCACACAAGGACTTCACACTGCTGGGTACACAGAAAAACCTGCTCAGTCTAGATCAGCAGTTCTCAATCTGTGGGTTATGTTCAATTTGTAACAATGAAAATACATCCTGCATATCAGATATTTACATTATGATTCATAACAGCAGCAAAATTACAGTTATGAAGTAGCAACGAAAATAATTTTGTGATTGGGGGTCACCACAATGTGAGGAACTGTATTAAAGGATTGCAGCATTAGGAAGGTTGAGAACCACTGGTCTAGATCACTAACAGCTGGGTCAGATCAAAGGATGAAGGGTAACATTATTCCTCATCCTACCCACCAGTTATTATTGTATTGTCTAGTATTCTACAAGGCCAATGAGTCAGCAGTATGATAGGGCAAAAAACTAATACAACCTTAGGCTGCATTAAAAAGACACAGTGTCCAGGGCATAGTCCTGCTGTGTTCTACCCTGATCCAACCACATTCAGATTATCATATTCAGTTCTGAGGGTCACATTTTAGCACAAGCATTGATAAAATGGTCCAGAAGAAGGCAGATAGGATGAAGGAGGACCTCAAGATCATTCGCTACAATGTCTGGCTGAAGAAACTGGAGATATTTAAACCAAAGAAGACTAAGTGGGGAGAGGGGTGGGGGTCAAGATAGCTGTCTTCAAACATTTGAAAGGCTGTTACCTGAAGGACAAATGAAATTTGTTCTACTTGGTACCAAAGAGTGAAAGTAGGAACAAGGATCAGAAGCTGCCAAGAGGGAATTTTTGACTCAATACAGGGAAAACTTCCTAACAATAAGAACTGTCCCAAAGTGGGATGGCTTGTCTTGAGAGGCAGTGAGTCCTACTTGCCAGAGGTCTTCAAGCAAAAGACCGGACAGCCCCTTGTGGGGTATGACCTAAAGAGAATTCCTTGTTTCCCATTCATTGGATATATGACTTCATCATCATAAGGATCCCTACCTAGCAATACTGAATGAACTTTTGCTATGCAGCTTAGACCAGGGCTCTGCATCTGTTGGTGTCATGAACCTTTTGGGCTGTCTGATGAAGCCTATGAACCTTGTCTTAGAAGAATGATTTTAAAAGCATAAAATAGCAGAGCCAAGATGGCGGCATAGAAGCAGGAAAACTCCATGGCTCCCCCCATAACCACCTCAAATACCTACAAAATATTATTCTAAACAAATTCTAGAGCTACAGAACCCACAGAGTGACAGAGAGAAACATCTCCCGCTGAAGGCAGCCTGGCAGGTGGACAAGAAAGGTTCATCACACTACACTGGGAGCCAAGCCCAGCCCGGCATGAGCCTGTGGTTTTAGCCCTAGGGCAGCTTCAACCAGAAGCTACAGCAGACTTCAGGAGAGTGGATCACCAGCACCAGTGGCAGTTTCCAAAATTATCAACCCATAAATTCGAAGACAAAGTGAGAGGTCAGCATAGAACTCTGTTGGAACTGGGGCAGCTGGAGGAGTGATCTGGCCCCTGCCTCTAGAGCTAGAAGTGGCGGAGGTGCAGTGGTTCATGGCCCTGCAGCTACCTCCATGTGGCTGCTTCAGAGCTCCTGGCCTGCATATCTTAGGGGGCCAAGCAAATATTCAGAGAGTAATTGATTTTGCTTTAACCTGCCTGGATGTGGATCGCGGTCTTTGGTGGTGGTCCTGAAGTGTGTGACCAGTGAGCCAGAGTTTGTGGGGGCTGCAAGGACAGAACCCTCCTAATAGCTTTGGCCCCCCCTCTGGAAGCAGAGTTCTACTGTGGCAAAGAGCTTAAAAAGTCAAGTAATTGACTGGCAATATGAGCAAGCAAAGAAAGCAAAGCAAGCACAGCCATCCAACTTTAGATTCCTTTTTTGGGGACAAAAGGATCAAAGCATGGAATAGCAGGAAGACAATACAGTCAGAATTCCTGCATCAAAAGCTTCCAAGAAAAATAGAGGAGCTCAAGAAGGATTTTGAAAATCAAGTAAGAGAAATGGAGGAAAAATTGGGAAGAGAAATGAGAATGATGTAAGAAAATCATAAAAAGAGAGTCAACAACTTGACTGAAGAAAATAACACCTTAAAAATAGATTAACTCAAATGGCAAAAGAGGCTCAAAAAAGCCAATGAGGAGAAGAATGCCTTAAAAATCCAAATTTGCCAGATGGAAAAGGAATTTCAAAAG
>JAQQSV010017972.1:0-11493 GCA_028646515.1 Pseudochirops corinnae | reverse complement strand
AGTAGCATGAATTAATTTCTTCAAGTATTGACTAATCACTCGATGATCTGTTTGATGCCAAAGGGACTCTCCAAAGTCTTCTCAAGCACAACAACTGGAAAACATCAAGTCTACAGCCCTCAGCTTTCCTTATATTCTGACTCTCAAAGCCATTCATGGCTGCAAGAAAAATCATAGTTTTGATTTATAGGGACCTTTGGTGGCAAGGTGAGACCTCTGCTTTAAATATGCTGTCCACGTTTACCCGGAATAGCTATACATTCATAATGTATACCTGGTGAGTGTCTGGATTTCATGGCTTTAGTCCCCTTCTGTACTGATCTTTCCTATTCTCTTTTACTTGTTTTTTTCCAAACACATTCTCAACAATCCCCATTTCACTGAATATCTTTTCCTTTCTCTGTGTCTCTCTCCTGTCCACCTGTCTGACACCTGTTAGGAAGGGGGAGAGAGACAGAGACAGAGAGACAGACACAGAGAGACACAGAGACACACAGAGAGAGATACAGACAGACAGACAGACAGATTATCTTTTTTCTTTTTCTTACTTCCTTCTCTTCTGCCTTCTCTGGCTCTATACTTTCTACCAAATCTTTCTCTTCTTCCTGGTGCTGTTCTTACTGTCTTCCCAGGGATCTTCTACCTTAACATTTCCTTCCTTACTCTCTACAGTCACTGGGACTTGGAATCTGTGTCCCAGGGAAACCAAACAAGGAGGGGTCTCTACATTGTTTTCTCTATTGGGTTTCCTCCCTCACCACCTCACCCTCCTTTCTCAAGTGAGGCACCCTCCGTTCTTTCATCAAACAACACAAGCCAGTCAGCAATTTCTGAGCATCTGCTAACTTTTACAGTGAGTCACAGGCACCTAACATAGTGCCACCCCCCCCTCAGGAATGTGAAGAGGCAATCTACAGATACTTCATCTGTGGGAGGAAAGGAGGTTCTCTCATTTGTAAGCAGGCAGATGTATTCCTCACTCATTCAGGGTCCTCTGTGAATTAAGGTGGCCTTCTCCCTTGCTTGGCTTTAAGGCAGCCAGCACACAAAGTGACCTGGGCTTCAGAGACTTGAAGTGTCAGCTGGGGACACATCAAGTGACTTAGATGTCACACACTGTGTCACACTGATACCCTTATGAAATGAAGGCTGCTGTTCAGTCCCACCTAGACCATAGACCCAGAGGCCATCCACCCTCCCAACACCTCCCCAGGGCCTTTCACACCTGAAAGGGTTCTTACCTTGGAAAAGTCTGCCCATCTTGAGGAAAGACCTGGTCCTCCCCCCCCCCCCCCAAGCGAGATTCAGGGAAGCATCTGACCTTTGGAGGGAGAAATCACCAGATCAGCTTCCCTTGTAGGGCCCTTGTTTGCCTTAAGTGGAGCCCTACAGACCAGGGACTTGTCCCTTTGCTTTGCCCACTGCTGTATCTGATGTTGGTCTCTGTGTCCCTGGATCTGCCTTTAGCCCTGATGCTTTCATGATGTAAAATTCCTTCCCCTTCTTCTCCTTCTCTCCCTCCACTGGATTCCCATCCTCAGACTTTCCTCCTCCTCTTTGTTCCCCTAGAGTCTTAAACCCAAGTGAGAAAATAAAAGATACCTGTAGGAGAGTATAATACATAACATCCAGGTCTTAGTTTCAGTTGTGAGGAAGGAGGACCTCAGACTGGGCCGTCACTACCAGGGAGGGTGAGCAGACCTTGGGCCCAGAGGCTGAGCAGGCAAGGACAGGCTATTGAGGGCTCCTTGGGAAGCAATGTCCTTATCAGTGAGGCAATAGGGACTTTAGAATATCTGATTCTGGTATAACAGCCTTGTTAAAAGTAGAAACATAAGGTACAAGGTTAAATGCACACATACATACACACACACACAGTCACACACACTCATACACACACACATGCACTCTCACACATATACAAACTCATTCACACACACACATACTCACACACACTCACACACACACATTCTCCTTCACATATACTCACACACACACTCACAAACACGCAGCATCGGAGCCCTGAGCTCCCAGGTTATTTTAGACCATTGAATTTTCCCCTTTGAAGTCAGGACCCACCCCAGCCTCAGAGTCACATCTACCTATGGCCCAGCAGGTGACACTGTGAGACTGTGTTTCTGGACTGGGAAGTTTTTTTCTAAACTGTCTGAGGGGCTCTGCCTCACCCCCACCCCCACCCCAGGCACCTGCATTAAGATCATTGGACTGTTAGATGGCACAGCAGCTGCTTCCTCCCAGGCACTCCCAGGGGGCACAGTCAGAGCCTCTGTACTGTTAGGCATCCTTCCTCTGGCCTCAGTGCTCCCCTGGCTCTCCTTTCATTTTCAGGACCCTAAAAGGGAGAGAAAAAAAGGAAGTGGCAGATTTGCATGAAGGGCTGGCAGCGGGATAAGAGAGACTTGGCAGAGCCCAGCACCAGCTGAAGGGTCTCAGGGAGCAGAGCTCCTGGGGCGTCTCCACCATGGCTTGGACTCCTCTCCTGCTCAGCCTCCTCACTCTCTGCCAAGGTGCCAGCCGGAGGGGTCTCAGAGAAAGGGGGCACTCAGGACCCTGGGGGCTGTCTCCCCTTGGGTGAGGAGGGAAGAGGGAGGGTCCCTGGCCCCTGATTCAAAACTCTCTTTCTCTGTGTCTTTCCAGGTGCTTGGGACCAGTTTGTGATCACTCAGCCAGCATCAGTGTCTGGGTCTCTTCATTCTTCATGAATCTCTCACCAGCCATTACTTTCCTTCATGCTACTTAAACAATAATTGTCACTATGAACACCAGGGATGTGGAGTTGTGCCCTCCCCTCTTCTGTCCCCAGATCAGAAAAGCAGTGGGGTGGAAATTCTCCCAGATCATACCTGATGAGGTTCTCTTGGAGGGAGGGACCTCTCCAAGAGCACCACTTCCCCATCTCCTCCTCCCCCACCAACCATGCTTCCTTCCCCTTCTCTAGCTTGTGGGTCATCAGACAGAATTTAGCTCCAGGACCTTGCTACTCCAAATGGGTTCAGAAATCTGACTTACACAATAAAAACAAGGTTAGTTTCAGGTGAAATTGGAGGACAGAAGGCCTCGGGAGTGTAGTTATGAGGGAGCCCTGAGTTAAAGGAAAAGCTTTCCTCCCAATTGGCCTGTGGCTGGGCTCCCTTCCCAAAGTGAAGAAGAGTCTCCCTAGCAATGCCAGGAGTGTCTGCTGCCCACGTCTGTCATACCTGTAATAACTGGGAAATGCAATAAGCCTGCTTTCTGTTTAAAAGCTGACACAAGGATTTTTTTTTTAATTCATGTGATGGGAACCTTGCAGAAAAACAACAACCACAACAAATTTGAAGGACGAGATCCAATGATTCTGGTCCCTTGAGGCCAGGAAATCCCTTCTTCTGTCTTGGTGTCCTCAGCTTTCATGTCACTATTTGGACAAGTCTCAATGTGACATTAGCAACACAGCCTCCAGGTGGCAGTGTGGGGCTACTCTGTGGGCTTCACCAGCCCTCAGCACCTGTCCCACACTCTCAGTGATTAACCCACCATTCATGCCAGTCCCTGTCCCAGATTCATGGTGACATTTGAAAGTGGGCCACCAGGTGGCGGTGTGGGACTAGGATTAGAAACTAGTAGGTTTTTCTCTTACCAACCAAGGGGCTCCCAAGAGCCTGCCATTTGGTCACTGGGCTGTCTGATGGCCCAGCACTTCAGAGTGGTGGATTCAGAGCCTTTGCACTGTTAGCCATCCCCTCCTCCTTCCAAAGTCCTACCCTGTCTTTAGCCCCAGAATAAGGGTCATGACTAAGATGGGAGAAAATGAACAGATTTTCATGAAGAGCTGGTGGGGACCTATAAAAGTGGTGAGAGGCTTGGATCTCTACTGTGCCTGAATTCCTTTCCTGCTAAGCTTCCTCACTCTCTGCCAAGGTGTCAGCCTGAGGGGATCTACGAGAAAGACAACACTGAGGGCCCAGAGAGGCCATCTCCACTCTCCATACCAAATCACAGAGAGGGTCCCTGGCACCCAAATAACAACTCTCTTTCTCTCTTTCTTTTCCATGTTCACATTCTCATGCTTCTTGTATTGGAGTGTCAAAGTTCCTTTACAATTCGGGTTTTTTCAGCAAGAATGTTTGAAAGTCCTCCATCTCACTGAATGACCATATTTTCCCCTGGAACACTATACTCAATTTTGCTGGATAGGTGATTCTTGGTTTTAATCCAAGCTCCCTTGATCTCCAGAATGTCATATTGCAGGTCCTTCAATCCTTTAATGTAGAAGCTGCTAGATCCTGGATTATCCTAATTGTGTTTCCACTATATTCAAATTGTTTCTTCTTGGAAGCTTGTAATATTTTCTCCTTAATCTGGGGACTCTGGAACCTGGCTATAATATTTCTAGTTGTTTCTTTTGGGGATCTTTTTCAAGAGTCAATTGGTGAATTCTTTCAAGTTCTATTTTTCCCTTTGGTTCTGAAATACCTGGACAATTTTTCTTGAGAATTTCTTGAAGGATGCTTTCCAAGTTCTTTTTTTGATCATGGTTTTCATGTAGTCCAATCATTTTTAAATTGTCTCTCCTGGCTCTGTTTTCCAGGTCAGTGGTTTTTTCAAAGAGATATTTCACATTGCCTTCTATTTTTTCCTTTGTTTGGATCTGTTTAATAGTATCTTGATTTCTCATAAATTCATTTGCTTCCATTTGCTCCACTCTAATTCTGAAGGAATTATTCTCTTCAGAAAGCTTTTGAGATTCTCTTTCCATCTGGAAAATTCAACTTTTTAAGGCATTCTTCTCATCATTGGCTTTTTGGGCCTATTTAGCCATTGGAATTAACATATTTTTTAAGGTGTTAATTTCTTCAGTCAGGTTGTTGACTCTCTTTTCATGATTTTCTTGCATCATTCTTATTTCTCTTCCCAATTTTTCTTCCACTTCTCTCATTTGGTTTTCAAAATCTTTCTTTAGCTGATCTCTAGCTTTTAGGAAGTCTTCATGTTTCTTGGAAGGTTTGGTGTGGGAGTTCTGCCTGTGTTGTCTTCCTTCCATTTCCTGCTTTGATCCTTCTTGCCCCAAAAGAAGGAATCTAGAGTTTGGTTGCTGTTCTTACTTTCCTTCCTTTGCCTACTCATGATGGCTAGTCAATGATTTTTTAGCTCTGTGGAACTCTGCTTCCAGAAGGGAAAGTTCTGATCCAAATCCCTGGGGTTTTCCCAGCTGCCAGAGCTTTGAGGAGGCTGCTACAGCCTCCACTAGCTTTGGCTCACTGAAAAATCACCCCAGGACCACCACACAAGACCACGATCTGGATCCAGGCCGCTCGATGCAAGAGCACTTGGCCTCTGAACGACCGCTTGTCCCACCTACAGTATGCAGACCAGGAGCTCTGAAGCAGCAATGTGGAGATGACTGCAGGGCCTTCACTTCTGCTGCTTCCTTACACTGGAGGCAGTTTGGCTGGACCTACATTTCTCCCCAAATTTTAGCAGAGTTCCACTGACCTTTCACTTAGTCCTTGTTTCTTATAACTTGATAATTCTGGAAACTGCTACACCTGTCACTGATCCACTATCCTAAAGCTCCAGCTATGGCTTGTCATGGCCGCCCTTGGCCATGCCATGGTTTGAGTGGAGCTGGGTTCGGCTCCCAGCACGGAGATAGTACCTTTGAGCTCAGTTGCTTTCAGTGGGAGGTATATTTGTGTGTGTTTTAGAGCCCTAAAATTTGTTTAGAGTCATATTTTAAGGGCATTTGGGGTGGCTATGTAGGAGCTGCTGTACCTTGCTGCTCCTACACTGCCATCTTGGCTCTGCCCCCCCCCCCTTTCACTTTTTCTTTAAAGGTGCATGTGCCCGGTTTGTGCTGACTTAGCCAGCATCTCTGTCAGGAACTCTGAGTCAGTCAGTCACAGTCTCTTGCACTACATACAGTTGTAGAAGCTAATTCATTCCAAACTGGGCAGGTTACCTATATCATGCCACTGGGACTGGGAACCCATGCCACCTGGAATGGGCAGAACTAGAAGCTGTAGTGGCATTCTAAGGACTCCCAAATAGTGACCTCAGGACACCCTAGAATCACTCTCTTCCCTTTTCTCTCATCTGCCTTTCTCCAAGATGCTGGAATTCCTAGTTAAGACTCCAGTGATTTCAGTGCACCCTAAGAGTTTGTAAATAATGGCCCTTCTGGGGAATACAAATGTACACATACAAATACATACAAATATGTCTATATAGGAGTGTTTATTCATGAATATGAACACATAACTGAGTATGTGTATATATGAGTACATAGAGGGCACAGGAACAATTGAATGGGAAGGGACAATCCTCTAAAAGGTGAAATTCTGAGGTGGAAGAGGATTGGAATGAGAGGAGACAGGAAGAGACAGAATGTGGTTAACCATCTTATATAGAAGAGGCAAGGGATAATTGTTGCAATGGAGGGGAAGAACAGGAAAGCAAAAGGGAAAGGGTCAACCTTACTCTCACTGAATTTGGCTTAGGGAAGGAATGACATAAACTCTATATTGCGTATCTTGTCACACAGGAGAGTAGGGGGGATGGGGATGAGAGCTGAGATGACAGAGCAAAGGGGAGAGTGGGGGAGGGGAGGAGGCTTGCTGGAAGTACACACTTCTGTAAATGGACAGGGCCAGGGTAGAGAATAGAACAAGTGGGAGGGCTGGATAGGAAGGAGGGGCATACAATCAGTCTCTCACAATGTGCACACTGGGGAGATGTTCTGTGTAATTACACATGTACAGCCTGTATTTAATTGCTTGTCCTTCCAGTGAGGGTGGGTGATGAGGGAGGAAGACAAAGAATCTAAAATTTAAAGTTCCATGATCAAATGTTGAAAATATGTATGTATATTATTATTATTATTATTATTATTATTATTATTAGCAGCAATATCCAACTGGGAATTTAGATATACAGGCACTGTGGTAGGGAGATCCATCCTGCCCTACTGAAAATTGAGAGGGGTGAGGTGGAGGACATAGGAGAGAGCAGATTGGGGTGGGGTTATACACTGGGATGACTGTTTTGAAGTGGTGGGTAGGAGAAAGATGGGAAGAAAATTTGTAACTCAAAATCTCATGGAAGTAAATGATGTAAACAAGAAAATAAATCAATTTATTAAAAAAATTAAAGAAAAAATTAAATTATAGAAAAAACAATAATGTACCTTCTGAGGCAGAAAACTTTATGCAGTGATGTGTCTCTGGGCCTTGTAGGTGGAAATGCTGTTTGGTACATATTGGACGAGACAACTGCCATCTCTGATCTTCTATGCTTCTGATCAGAGTGAGAGAGGAGCTTTATGAGCATATCTATACATAGGAAATAGGGAGGGATCGCTCTGAATTGTGGGTACATTAGCCCAGGTACACATGATTTCTTATTCAAAAATCATGGTGGACATGGTGACCTTGGGTGATCAGTTCTCAGTGCAGCTGTTTGAACTGAAAGTGTTTGGCACTGTCTGTTCACATTGAGACCTATCGAATATAGCCAAATCCAAGATGTCTTACCAGACCTACCTCACTGAAGCAGTGACATGGGGCAGACACAGAGTTCCTGCAGCACTGTTCTCACACAGAAACACACACTCATTCCCAAGGTTAAAAAAGTGTCATTGAGACTCCAAAGTTTCATTCTTCGTGTCAGCTCTGATGGGAAATTGTATGGAGACGTCAAAACATGTTATTCTGCTTCTGTTTTTCCCCTACATACAGAAATATAGCTGGAGATGCTCTAAGCAAGGAGAGTCTCCAGAACTCCTGATGATCCTAGATTTCTCCCTGTGGGCTGGTTTGTGGGTGGGGCTGTGGAGCAAAAAGAGCAGTTCCTTCCTTATTTAACTACAAAGGCATTGAGAGACACAGAATTGTCAAACATCCAGAGGAGCGTCATAAATTCCATGCTTGGCCTTATATCACTATACTTTTCCTGGACAAGGGCCTGACTTTTGTTCATTTATGTTTCCTCAGTTATAGATGGAGAACTCAATTGGGCATCAGTAATATTTCAGTTTCTGGACAGCTCCCCATCAGTCAGTTACCCAGGCAGTTGACTTTGCTGCGGTTCAGGCAGAAACTTGGCTCCTCCCAGGTTTGGGGCTTTGGCTGATGTTTAGGGAACAGATGCTTCACATTCAGAGAGACACTTTCTGGCTGCTTCCTACCCTGCTCTTGACACTGCTCCTGCAGCTTCCTGTTTCAGTGTGCAGGAAGTGAGAAGCCCCTCTGTTTTTCCAAAATCAGTCCTAGCCTCAGTGGAGATGGGGACCTGGTGATTGGAAGCTTTCTCCCTCTGTATTCAGTAAGAGTGGGCAGTTTTAAAGAGCAGAAGTTTTTTTTTTTTTTCAAGTCAGCCCACCAAGGACTGTAGCAGTTATCAGTAAGTAACTCTCTGTATGAAAGAATTAATTTTAATGAGTTGATTTTCAAAATCATTCTCTTTTTAAAGAAGGGGTGAACAGGGAAGCCCCAGTTACTCTGCCCAGGTACAGTCCCAGCCAGCCTTCACCTCTGCAACCTTTGTTTGTGCAAATAAATTTTCATCTCTCTGATAGTCTTACAATGCTGAAGACAGAGAGAGAATATTCTTTCTCTCTGTCCCTCTTTTCTCTGATTTTCTTTCTATATCACTGTCTCTTTTGTTTCTGTTTCTGTCTGTTTCTGCTGGCTTTGTTTCTATCTGTCTCTATCTCTATATGTCTTTTTCTTCTTTTCTTTTTCTCTCTGTCTCTCTGTCTTTTTCTCCTATACTTTGTCCTTCCACAGGGGTCTTGCAACTGAGATGCTCTAGACATAAGAATTACGAGGATTCACTATAATTTATGCCTCCATCTTCCATATTCTGACGCTCACCATTCATATTGACATTTTAAATGCAGGTCTTTGTGTTCCAGGCTAAAGAACCCTGTCATGGCTCATTAAGCTTCTACTAGGAACTGGTGGATCATTGGTGTTGCATCCCTTGGCATATCAGAGATATGTTTGGACACCAGTTGGAGCAAACACAAATCCTTATGGATATATAACACTGTTGGTGAAATGTGCATCATGCTTAGGGATATGTAAATGCTCTAATTTCCCCTTGAGTGATGTGTGGGGTTTTGATGTTTGTTACTCAACTGAGGTTCTGAAGAGCTCAAAGCAGGAGACAAAATGGAAAAAGACCTTACTTCTAGAATTTAATCAGACTATCTGAACACTGTTCTCATGGTTAGACAGAGACTACAATATTGTCTGAGCTCTGTTCCTGTTGCATCCTGAGGGGTAAATACAGCAGGAACCCTTTGTCTAGAAGTGCAGCCTCAGATGTAAACTTCTTTGACTCTGCATGTCATGAAACAGGGGTGAAGGCAGTGTTGTCCAGACTTACAAACACACACACACACACACACACACACACACACACACACACACACACACACACACATATTTCTCCTCCATAATTTTTCTTTCCAAGGACCTTCACTGTCAGGTGTTTGAGGACTTAAAGGGTGGCACAGGATTGTCGGGTAGGTTATGGGAGATGGATTATGGGTAAATGCAAATGGCCTTTGGCAGATGGGCATTCTGGCTTCTCTCCATCTCTTTCTATCTGCATGGACTTTGCATCTCTCTGTCTTTCTCTCACTATTGACATTCCTTTTCATTTCTCTATTTCACTTTGTGTCTGCACTCACCATCCTCCCTAATTATATTGTATCAGCAATGCAGTATTCACAATGCCTGCAGTAACTACAAATATGCTGATATGGTTATTAATCACAAAATGTAACAGGCTCTCTGCATAAGAAATATAGCTAGATCATTCATATAAATACCAGAAAACTGAGTCCCAAAACCAGAAAGTCAAAACCAACATAGTAGTTATGAAGTTGGCAAATATAGTTAAAGTGGTAAACATCGACATTCTCAAGCCTTCAAAACAGGACAGGCTACCTCAGGCAACGATACTCCTCTCCTCACTCAGTACAACTGCTGTGTCCAGGTAGCTTGCTGCCAGCTGCTCTGGCTCCCCACAGTTCCCGTCCCTGGCAGTCCTCAGCAGGAGTCCTTAGCAGAGATTCTGGCTGGCTCAAAGAAGAAGGAGTTCACACTGCAACCACTGCCACTGCTACTGCTTCTAGTCGGCATTGCACAGAGCGTAGCCTGGTTCTGGCATTCTCTTGCTCCATCCCTTCCTGCTATGTCAGCAAGTTCAAGGGGCATGGAAGATTTTCAAATCCCAGTATCATTACATTCGGCCCCAAGATCTTTCATGTCCCTTACTTGGCAAAAACACATTAACTATACATTTCATTCCATAGGTTAATAGGCAACAGAATGTTACAGCAATATAACAAAGATATCACACAATAAACACAGAAATAATATTTAATACAAGCTCCCCATCATTCCCCTCCCCAAACAAATGGGATCCCAAAATCTTGGGTTAAGGGGCAAAGGTCTCTTCTTCCACGGCTACTTGCTGCTGAAATTGGACGTAGAGCTGTCCCCGTCCCAAGGAGCCCATTTGAGCAGCCAGTTCTTTAGCTAGCATTTGGAATGTGCTTGATGCCAGGTCCAGGGATGACACATCATAGTTGTGGACAGCTTGGGCCATCGGGCATCTACAGGTGGAGGGTACCAAGCCTGCAGAAACAAATCTAACAAACAAAGTGAACACATAAAAAACCTAGTAAAAGCAAGGAGACAATAACCAGAAAGAAGATGAATATAGGATCATCTATGCTACTGCAGTCCATGAGCCCACTATTGTAGCCTCATTCACAGTAGAAAATATGAGTTAAGGGTGCAATTTTATAATGATATTCTCCAGAATAAACAATACTTACAGTGTTATCACTCCCATGTGCTGTAAACTCTACACCCTTTGGAACATCGTCTGGCTTCTGTTTTACCCATACTTTAGCTCCCAATTTTATTCTATCAGTAGAACAAAATCCTTCAGTTCCTCTGTTAGTTATTTTAGAAGGAGGGTCAGTTTTTACAAGTGGTACTGTTTTACAAGGAACAATAATCACTTGAACTATCCTATCATTATTAGGAATCTGTATGGGCCCTTCACCTAAATTGTGGAATGTCACAACAATTTCTCCTTGATAATTAGAATCTGTTACTCCACGCAATACATGTATTCCTTGAGCTGCTAATCCTCATTTGGGTAAAATCTGTCCAAAGTGATTTTTAGGGATTCTTATGCATATTCCAGTGGAGATTTTTCTTATTTCTTTTCTGTCCAATCAAAAGTCCTCTAAACAATGTAAATCATACCCCACTGAACCTGGTGTTTCTGGGTACAGTGTCTGGACATCTGGCCTCAAAGTCCAATACTAAATATTTGGGATCTTATTTGTTTGCTGTTTTCTAATTTGCAGATTTGGGGTCATCATTCTGCCTAGAGGTGTACTTCCCCTCAATGGTCTATCATTCAAATTACGTAGAGCCATGAACAAATTATCCTTCCAATGCTGATACG
>JAQQSV010017971.1:0-11493 GCA_028646515.1 Pseudochirops corinnae | reverse complement strand
TCCCAATTCACGGCTCCTCCCAGTTCAGCCCTCTCTCTTCACATCAACAAGTCCATCCCACAAGTGGGATTCACTAGCTCTGGGTTTTAACACTCAACCCAAAAACCAAGCCAATACAGGGGCATCTCTAAATTCCATTACCATTACAGTTGTCAACAGGGTGATAGAAAACTTAGAGAGTTCTCCTCCTCCCTACACTTACCACCCCTTCATAATGTTGTGAAGATCAAGGTGGGAATCTAATAAAGACTAGCCATATCTGGATATGTGACCCAACTGGAGTCCTATAGGGATAGCAATCTGAACCAACTCTTTGAGCACAATTTGCTAAGAAACCCTTTTCAAGTTATTTTTTTTTTTAGCCTGGTGGGCTCATACAAGCCCAGTAAAAGTGTATCTTCTCCTATGACTTACAAATAGCAACCTATTCTCTCTATTGGCCCTAGTTCACATATTTATGCTCCCACTTTTAGGTCTATTCTCAGGGATACTTTACTTGTCATTCACTCACTAATGGATACTTCAAAAGGGCTTTGTGTAGTCTCTACCATAGGACCAGAGAATAAATTGCAAAAGAAGGATGTCTAAAGGAGTCCAAAGAGGATGAGGATGCCCGAAAAGACTGGAAAAACATCTCCAGTCATTGAATTGAGACATAACCATGGCTTCTTAAGCTAAAAAGAAGACACTGCTTTTTGTGGTTAGGTTAGTCTGTCAGACCTGAAAAGCAACCTTTCCCTGTTTTTAGCAAAATTCATGACCTTGAACTTCTAGGTGAAACAAGAGACCAAAGTTAATTGCCCAGAGTAGGACACTGAGTTCTGATTTATTCACCTGCTGTTCACTTCACAGCCCAAGAGCAAGGAAAGGTAGGTGAGAATTGAGAAACCTTCATTGAGGATTTATTGGTGTGATTTGTAAGTCTGTCCAAGGATGTGTAAACCTATTTATTTTCTGATGCTAAGAACTATGGTTTGTAAATCAGGACTTACTTCTCAAGATTTGCTGTCAGGAATTTATGGAATCAAACATAAATTTAGTTTATCATACATTTTCTTTAAAGCCAAACTGGGCTCCCCCACATGCTTTTCGCTGTCAGTCTGTTGCTCTCCTGGATTGCAACTCTGCGGGGCTTTCAGGAGACTCACCAACACAAAGCAGCTGTTTGGAGGCTTGGAGGTTCTGGACTTTTATTGTTTCAAGCTCAGACATTCTGGGCTATTCTAGTTTCAGGCTCAGAAATGGAAACTATTTTGGGTTTAGAGTCAGAAGACCTGGGTTCACATCCCAACTCTGATGATTACTATTTGTATGACCTTAGACAAAGTCCCTTTACCTTTCTGGAACTAACTTTAGCCATCTGTAAAATGGGAGGGTTAAATGAGTAGATCTCTAAGCACCCTTCCAGTTCTAGGTCTGTGGGCTATTCAACTCAACAAGTGTCTACTATGGGCAAGGTGCCATGCTCAAAAAGTGCCTACTGCAGACAAGGTGCATTCTGGGGATAGGAAGATAAGAAATGGCAACATTGCTGCCGTCATGGAGTTTATTTTTGGCTTCCTAATTGGTCTCCCTGCCTCAGGTCTCTCCCCGTGCCAATCTACCCTCTATACTACTGCCAAGCTCATAAATGACCATATAACTCTTTGTAAGGCCAGTGTGATACCCCTACTAGCCACTAAGAAAATGCATACATATTTCTGGGGCAGATTCACAAAATATAATAAACTCTCTTCCTCAAAGGCAAAACCAAAATGCTTATTTGGAACATCATTTAGGATGCCAGGAGGTAAGATTACCAAGGTATTTATCACTAATCCAGAGAGCGCTCACATCTTAAGCTTTCTTTCTGTCAGGCCTCCCCACAAAAACAAATTCTCCTAGGCAAGTTCCTCGCTCTGCCCACTCACAGCCTGCTTCTCTGTCTCTGTCTCTGTCTCTGTCTCTCTCTCTCTCTCTCTTTGTCTCTCTCTCTCTCTGTCTCTCTCACTGCTCTCCTCTGCTCTTGCTCTCTCTCTCTTGCTCCTCCTACACTGAGTTCCATGTGACCCAGGCTCCATGTGTTAGGCCTATTAATGGGTGGGGAAGATCTTCCTACTCTATTGACATTACATTCCTCTACTCAGTTGACTCCAGGGGCTCCCACTGCCTCTAGGATTAAACAGAAATTCATCTGGTCAGTTTTTAGAGCCCTTCACAATCTGACCCCAATCTGTCTTTCCACTGGACATTACTCCCCATCACATACTCTGCAATCCAGCCAAACTGGTAAACTCTTGTTTCCTCAAGCACAACACTCCATTTGTCATCTCTATTCCCTCAAACCAACTGGGACACTTTCCTTCCTTAACTCTACCTCCTAGAGTCTTTTTCTTTCTTTAAGATTCAGCCAATGGCAAAGAATTGGAAACTGAGGGGATGCCCATCAGTTGGGAAATGGCTGAATAAGTTGCAGTATATGAATATAATGGAATACTATTGTTCTATAAGAAATGATGAGCAGACAGACTTCAGAAAAACTTGGAAAGACTTAAATGAACTGATGCTGGGTGAAATGAGAAGGACCAGGAGAACATTTTATTATTTTTTTTCCACTCTCTTTTTAAAAATTTTTTTATTCATTTATTTATTTTCTTGTTTACATCATTCATTTCCAAGAGATTTTGAGTTACAAATTTTCTCCCTATCTTTCCCCTACCCAACACCTCAAAACAGCCATCCCACTATATAACCCCTCCCCCAATCTGCTCTCTCCTATGTCTTCCCCCTTGCCCCTCTGACTTTCCAGTAGGGCAGGATGGATCTCCCTACCTCGGTGCTTGTGTATCTTAATTCCCAGTTGCATGTAGTTAATAATAATAATAATAATGATAATGATAATAATAATATATATTTTTAACATTTGATGATAGAATTTTAAATTCTAGATTTTTTCCCAGACTCTCCCATCACCCATCCCCACTGGAAAGACGAGCAATTCAATACAGGCTGTACATGAGTAGTTACAAAGAACCTCTCCACAATGGACATATTGTGAGAGACTGATTATGTGTCCCTCCTTTCTATCCTGCCCCACTCTTGTTCTGTTCTCTACCCTGCCCCTGTCCCTTTACAGAAGTATGCGCTTCCAGCAACCCTTCCCCCCTACCCTGCCCTCCCCTCCATCATCCCACCTCTCATCCCCATACTCCTACTCTCCCGTGTGGCAAGATGCCCAGTTTAGAGTGTATGTCGTTCCTTCTCTAAGCCAAGTTCGATGAGAGTAAGGTTGACCCTTTCCCTTTTGCCTTTCTGTTCTTCCCCTCCATTGTAATGGGTATCCCTTGCCTCTTCTATACGAGATGATTAATCCCATTCTGTCTCTCCCTGTCCAGGAGAACATTTTACACAGTAAACTCGACATTGGGTGATAATCAACTATGATCGACTTAGTTCCTCTCAGCAGCACAATGGTCCAGGACAGTTTCGTGCCTCGTGTTGGAAGACGCATCCACATCCAGAGAAGGAGCTGTGGAGCCCAAAGGCAGACCGAAGCCAACTGTTTTCATTTTATTGGTGTCGTTTTTATCTTTCTTTCTCTTGGTTTTCCCCTTTTGTTCTAATTCTTCTTTCACAACGGGACAAATGTGGAAATCTCTTTAATGTGATTGTACATATATAACCTTTATCAAATTGCTTGTGTCTTGGGGAAAGGAGTAGGAAGGGAGGGAGGGAGAAATATTTGGAACTCAAAATCTTATAAAAGTGAATGTTGAAAACTATCTTTACTTGTAATTGGAAAAAAAGTAAGATACTATTAAGTGGGGGGAAAAAGACTCAGCTCATATGCTGGCGTTGAAACCAGGAGAAATGCAAGGTTGAAGAGTGCAGGGAGGAAGAAAGACAGGGCTACGGAGGCCGAGTGAGGAATGAAGGCCTGGCTCTCTGCCTGCCCGCTTGCCTGCATCCCATTAGAGGGAAGAGCAGCTGTGTTGACCACTGGGTGCAGGCAGGAGGAAGGACAGGGGTGGCTGCAGACACATTAGACAATTCTGTTGTCCTCTCCTCTGTTCTAGCATTTTCTTTCCACACCTCAGGTGATTATCTTGTTTATCCCACTTTGGAGACCGCTGGGCTGAGTGACCTACAGGCAGGTGGGAGTTACAATTGACAGAGGGCCGGACCTGGAGTCAAAAGACTCATCTTCACGAGTTCAAATCCAGCCTCAGACACTTACTAGCTGTGTGACCCTGGGAAAGTCATTCAACTCCATTTACCTCAGTTTCCTCATCTGAAAAATGAACTGAAGAAGGAGATGACAAACCCCTCCAGCATTTTTGCTGAGAAAACCTCAAATGGGGTCACAAAGAGTCAGACATGACTGAAAAACAGTTGAACAACTGCAACTGAAACAGTAAGGGTTAGAGTCAGGATTTGGTACTGAGTTCAGAGACCCAGGACCTGAGTTCGAATTCTGGCTCTGTCACTTATGAACTTTATGACATTGGGCAAGTCACCACTTCCCTGGGCCTTGGTTTCCTCATTGGCAAATGAGGGGATTACACGAGATGGTCTTTAAGGTCAGGTCCCTCCTAACTTGAAACTATGACCTGTCCTCACATTCCCAGGTTAGAGATTTTTCTACTCCACTAAGCTTCCCTATTGCTTTGCTCAGACTACACTGGGAAAGGCAGGCTCTTCTGTGTGTTACACGTATGTCACATGCTCTTGCATCTGAAGATGCTTATCAGCTGACTCTGACCAGCTCCATGTGGCTCTCTGACTTGCCATTGCCACCATCATTTGATGAGCTATTAGTTGTAGTGAGAGCTGATGGCACTGGGCTTGGAATCAGGAAGGCTCATCTTCCTGGCTTCAAATCCAGCCTCAGACACTTATAGCTGTGTGACCCTGGGCAAGTCACTTAACCCTGCTTGCCTCAGTTTCTTCATCTGTACAATGAGCTGGAGAAGGAAATGGAAGACCACTCCAGTAGCTTTGCCAAGAAAACCCCAGATGGGGCCACAAAGAGTCAGACGTGACTAACTCTTGTTCTGTGTAGCATCTTGGTGTATCATTCTCCCTGCCAACCAAGAGCAGATCACGCCATGCAGTGTGATTGTAGAGACGTCCTGCAGGCACCACCCATATGGGTTGAAGTGTCACATTTCTTTTACTTCTCGTCTTCTCTGAGGCTCCCTTGACTCCAAACACGGTGGTCAGAAAAACCCTTTGCTCTTGGTAGTTGCTGATACTCGTCATCAGGCAATCAGTAACAAACCTGCCCCTGCTGCCGTATCGCAGCGGTTCCCAGCTGTGCTCCACCAGCGTACTTCACTGAAATTGCCCTGTGGAGTCTTTTGGAGACCCCGCAATCCAGAGCCCCCCCCGTAATAATAATCCTCATGAAACTTTTTTTTTCTTCTAACGAAGTTTTTTATCAAGAGAAGAGCGAACATGAAAGTGCGTCTCCAAAAAGAAGGTCTGCACGAAGCGCTAACCCACATCCCTCACTCTGGAAGGCTCTTGCTACAACTGTTACAATGCTCAGTTGTCCTCGGGAAATGAAAAATCTCTGCTTTGGGTGGAATGACAGGAAACACACACACTCGAGTGCTTTGCTAGGATACAGATTTCAGCTTCATTGATTGATTTTGATGATTGATTGTGGTTGTTACCAGGTCTGTAGTTTTCTCTTGGAATGGAGCTATCAGGCAATGATTCCTAGGATATCTGCCAAGCTAAAGGAGAGTACAGAAATTCTTTGGAGAAGGCAAGTTGGTGTAGCATAATTAATCAATCAAAAAGCATCAATGAAGCAATTACTTTCACCAGGCACTATACTAAGCAAGGGGGAGGGTACAAATATGAAACGTGAAAAAACCTCTACTTTCTAGGAGCTTACATTCTAATGGGGAGATAATTACATATATATGTATATACAGAATAAATACAAAGTTGTTAAAGATGCATAAGGTTGGGGTGGCTAGATGGCATAATGAATAGAGTACCAGCTCTGGAGTCAGGAGGACCTGAGTTCAAATGCAGCCTCAGACACTTACACTTACTAGCCATGTGACCTTGGGCAAGTCACTTAACCCCAACTGCCCTCCAAAAAGCACAAATAATAATAATAATAATAATATTTTTTAAAAGATGCATACAGTTGTTTGGGAGGGATCCTTCACACACTTGGAGGATCTAGACAAGCTTCACACAGAACATGGTGCTTGAGTTGAGACTTGAAAAAAGAGAGGAACTCGGTGAGGCAGAGGTGAGGAAGAGAGTACATGCTAGGCATGGAGGATAAGAGAGAAGGGGGAGAGAATGTGTTATCATGAGGATCAGAGAAAGCTTGTTTGGCCGGACGGCAGAGAGTATGAGGGGGGATAATCTCTAGTGAGGCCAGAAAGATAAGAGTTGGGTCAGGTTGCCCAGGCCTTATCAGCTAAACAGAGGAATGCATATTTCATCCAAGAAGCAATATGAAGCTGCTGGCATTGACTGTATTAATTAATGGTAAATTTAATTAATTAATTAAAATAATGGTTAATGTGGTCATGGAAAATTATTTTTGCAGCAGTGCTTTCTGGAGGATGGGCTGGAGATAGGAAAGATTTGAAGCAAAGAGACCCAGAAGGAGGCAGTTACAATAATCTAGGGGAGATGATGAAGGCCTCAGCTAAGGTGGTAGCCATGTGAGTGGCGATAATGGGTTGGATTTGAGAAAGGGTATGAAGATAGAAATGGCAAGATTTGGAAATGGATAGGATTTCTGGGAAGAGAGGCAGCTAGGTGGCACAGTGGGTGGAGCATTGGGCCTGGAGTCAGGAAGACTGAGTTCAAAGCTGGACTCAGACACTTCCTAGCTGTGTGACCCTGGGCAAGTCACTTAACCCTGCTTGCCTCAGTTTCTTCATCTGTACAATGAGCTGGAGAAGGAAATGGAAGACCACTCCAGTAGCTTTGCCAAGAAAACCCCAGAAAGGATCAGGAAGAGTCAGACACAAATACTCTGGAGTACAGAGTAAGCACTCTGGGATATAAACCTGAGAGTCTGGAAGAATCACGATGTTTTAGTCAGAAATAGGGATTTTGGAAGAAGGGATAATTTAAAGAGAAAGATAGCAAGTTCGGTTTGGGACATGCTGAATTTAAGATGTCTCTGAGATATTTAGGGCATCTAGGTGGCACAGGGACAGAGTGCTGGGCCTGGAGTCAGGAAGACTCATCTTGGTGAGTTCAAGTCTGGCCTCAGACATTTACTAACTATGTGACCCTGGGTAAGTCTCTTCACCCTGTTTGCCGCAGTTTCCTCACCTGTAAAATGAGCTGGAGAAGTAAATGGCAAACCACTCCATTATCTCTGCCAAGAGAACCCCAAATGGGGTTGTGAAGGGCTGGACATTAATGAAACAACTGAACATCAGTCACAAGAACTGGGATATTCTGTTTGAAATGTACAATGAGCAACTGGCGGTACAGGAGCAAAGCTTGGGGAGAGACTGAGAATTGCTCCCAGAGTTTACAGGCCACAAGAGCAAGTCAGGAGCCTTGTTTCATAGTCATAACCCTTGTGATAGTTTCCCAGTATAAGCAGATTTTGATGTGGGTAGAGCCTACCTGAAGAGAGAACGGAAGAAAGGAACAGCACAGAAGGGAGGGCACACAATGATTCTAAATGTCTGCATGGGAAATAAAGACGATCATGATTATTTTTAAAGTGGAAAGGAGAAGTGAGCTTTGTGAGGGCTGCTCTGTCTGCCAAGATGCCAAAACTGCTCTGAGCTTTCCTTGTTGAAGTTGAATCTGCCAAGGAGGTTTTGGCGTTGGAAGCCAAAATGTTCTGTTGGCGTATGCTAGTGAGAAATGCAAGGCCCAACGCTCTCCTTCTCGGCTGCTTTCTCTGGCGTTTTCACACATTGTCAGTCACTACAGGGTCTGACTGTCATCCCGGTCCTGGGAGAATAAGGCGCTGTCCATCGCAATAAAGGGAGAGCAGGTAGCATTTTGTCCTGCCTTCACACGCGTTCATTCTCCTTGGTTTATAGGTTCTTTGCTACAGAAACTAAGCAGATAAAACTTGAATAGCTAATAGTCACAGTGGCTCCCACTTATTAGTATTTTAGGGTTTACAAATCCCTTTACACACATTATCTCATTGGGTAATCTTGACAATGCTGTGGTGTAGATGCTGTAACTATTTCCATTTCTCAGATGTGGAAGCTGGAGTCGAGAGAGGTTAAGTGATTTTCCTTTGATTACATAGCCACTACTAAATGCTTGAGGTGGGACTCGAACATAGGTCTGCCTTGACTCCCAGTTCAGGGCTCTATCAATTACACCATGCTTTTTGTTGTTGTTCTTGCTGAGTCATTTCAGTCATGTACTGACTCTTCATGATTCCATTTTGGAGTTTTCTTGGCAAAGATACTGGAGTGGTTTTCCATTTCCTTCTGCAGCTCATTTTACAGATGAGGAAACTGAGGCAAAAAAGGTTAAATGACTTGCCCCTGGGTCACATAGCTAGTGTTTGAGGCTAGATTTGAACTCTTGAAGATAAGCTTTCCTGATCCCAAGACCAGTTCTCTATCCACTGAGCCACCTAATTGCCCCCATGCTATAACAGGCTACAGGAGTGTGAAACCTATAGGGACGTCATGTTCATTAACATCATGCTTTCAGATTGTCTTGATGGTCTAACCATAAGAGAACATATGTAGAACCCACTGCAAACTCTGATATGATACATAAATATCAGTCATTATTTTATTGTTATTATTATCATATGAAAGTTAATATTACGACCACTATCCTTATACTTTCATGAGGAGCAGTGAAGTGTAAATGCTTTGGTCTCAGCGCTAGGTTTGAATACCAGACCTGTCCCTTATATTTATTAGATGTGTGTTAGGGCAAATTATTTAACCATACCATAAAATGGGGATAATACTCTTCATACTTAATCTACCTCATGGGACTATTGTGAGAGAAGTTCTTTAGGAATAGTAAAGCCTCTAGAAATGGAAGCTATTACATTTAACAGGTAGGTGCAATTTGGAGAGAGTGTTGGGTCTGGAGTCAGGAAGACCTGACATGCAGTAAACAGTATAACAATAATATTCTTACTAATTATTCCACTAGAGTGTCTTCTTTGACTAAACATGTCATAAAGGTATGAAGATATTGCTATGTGTGTATAAGGAGTCTGCCAAAAACTCCATAGCGGAGATTTGTGGATGAGGACCACATCTGTTGGATGGCTGTATATGATTTAACAGTGTTCAATAATCTGTAGGTTTAGAAAAGTTCAGTGGGCGGGGGTGTGAAGTCTCATGAAGGGAAGAAATGAAAAGAGACTGAGATGTTTACAGCACAACCCATGTTTAGGGGAATGGGAGATGCAGTCATAAACATCTCCACAGTGTTCTCCAGTTGTGATCCAAAAGTAATTCATTTGAGAGATGTTGCAAGAGGGAGTTTATCTGGACACAAGTGCCCCCAAGATTCATTTCTGTCACAAGACAGAACGAAAGATGATTCTTCAATAGGCAGACTGATACTAATACTGATTTGTAATACCTATGCCGTAAGTTTGGCCTGGCTGCATCCTGCTCCTACTAGGTTGAGATGTAAGGAAGGATGAATATGGGAGTGGACTAGGACTCCCAGTAGGCATTTTATAGGGCAAACCACATGGTATGGATGCCAAGAGTATTACTCCTTACTGTGTCATTTTAAAAAATCAAATACTTTTAACTGATGGATTTTTTTCTTAAATTTTATTTCATCTTTGGAGGAAATATTAATATAGCTCAGGCCAGAGATTTGAATATTTACTAATATTACATAATATCTACAGCTATACATACCTACAATCGGAATTGTATTGGCAAAGTACAGGGTCCGAGAGGAGACAACTAGAGCTTCATAGAATGTGTCCGCACTATATACCTATAGACTTATACTACATATACTTAGATACTTATACCATCCACTTATATATACTATATACTTATGTGAAGCAGCAATGGGTGTAATGGACAGGGCTATATTTATAGTCTTGGTGTCTGAAAGACGTGAGTTCACCTCTTCTTTACTGACCAGTTGTGTGATAAATAAGGACAACCCAAATCACACTCCCTTCTTTGTTTCTCCAGCTATACCTTTATCCAAACCAGTATCCCCAGTGAAAATCATTTTTATTAAGAGTGATGACCTTGGGAGTCAAGATGGCGGCACAGAAACAGGAGAACTCCATGAGCTCCCCTCAATACCACCTCAAATACCTATAAAATATGACTCTAAACAAATTTTAGAGCTCCAGACTCCACAAAAATGATGGAGTAACAAAGCTCCCACTGAAGGCAGCCCGGGAGGCAGTCATCACAGCCCGCTGGAAGCAGAGCCCAGTCCCAAGTGGTTTCAGCTCCAGGGCGTCCAGGAGAAGCTGGGGCTGTAGTGTTCAGGAGAGCAGATCATCAGCAGCTGTGGAGATTTCCAGAATCACCAACCCACAAGAGACAAGGACAAAGGGAAAAGGTGAGTGGAACATAGCTAAATTTGGGGGAGATGGTCCGGCCAAACTGCCTCCAGAGCTAGCAGCAGTCTGAAGCGGCGGCCCTGCAGCCGCCTCCATGTGGCTGCTTCAGAAGCTCCCAGCCTGCAGATTGCAGGGGGGCCAAGCGATCACTCAGAGGCTAAGTGCTCTTGCCTTGAGCTGCCTGGATTCAGACTGTGGTCTTGGGTGGTGGTCCTGAGGTGCATTTTCAGTGAGCCAAACCTGGTGGGGGCTGCAAAAATCGGTGGCCTCCTAATAGCTCCAGGCACCTGCGAAAACCCCAGCAATTTGGGACAGAGCTATCTCCTCTGAAAGCAAAGTTTTACTACTGAGCCCAAAAGCCAAGTAACAGACTGGCAAAATGAGCAGGCAAAGGAAGCAAAGCAAGCCCAGCAATCAAATGTTAGATTCCTTTTATGGGGACAAAAAGGACCAAAGCATGGAATGGGGGGAAGACAACATAGTCAGAACTCCCACACGAAAAGCTTCCAAGAAAAGTATGAAGTAGATAGAGGCCATAGAGGAGCTTAAAAAGGATTTTAAAAACCAAATAAGAGAATTGGAGGAAAAATAGGGGAAAGAAATGAGAATGATGTAAGAAAATCGTGATAAGAGAGTCAACAACCTGACTGAAGAAAATAACACCTTAAAAAACAGATTAACTCAAATGGCAAAAGAGGCCCAAAAAGCCAATGAGGAGAAGAATGCCTTAAAAAGCCAAATTTGCCAGATGGAAAAAGAATCTCAAAAGCTCACTAAGGAAAATAATTCCTTCAGAATTAGAGTGGAGCAAATGGAAGCAAATGACTTTATGAGAAATCAAGATACTATTAAATAGATCCAAACAAATGACAAAATAGAGGGCAATGTGAAATTTCTCATTGGAAAAACTACTGACCTGGAAAACGGATCCAGGAGAGACAATTTAAAAATTATTGGACTACCTGAAAGCC
>JAQQSV010017970.1:0-11493 GCA_028646515.1 Pseudochirops corinnae | reverse complement strand
GGACTGATTTTGCCTCTTTTTGTATCCCAAGCATTTTAGCCCAGTGCCTGGCCCATAGTAGACCCTCGATAAAATGTTTGTTGAATGAATGTTATTGATGATTGTTAATTGAGTAGTTCGGTAGAGTAATAAGGACAGAAGTCAGATTACAAAGTAGAAAAGAAGAGCCCAGGTGGAGACTAGAGAGGCAGGAAATGTATTTTACTTCTTGCAGACTTCTGGCAATGAAGGGTAGACAGGGAAGAGGCAGTGACTTGGAGGAATAAACAGTTGAAAAGATGGTTATTTTGCTTCATTTTTATTTTTGAGGGTAGGGGAGACCTGTAGATATCTGTAAATAAAGAATAAGGATCAAGTGGAGAGAAAGACTGAATTTCTAAGAAAGGGGATAACTGAGAGAATAAGGTCCCAGAAAAACACAGAGATGGAATCAAAAATACATGTGAAAGAAGGGAATTACTAATTACTGAGACAGTTAGGAAAGGAAGAGCTGATGTGTGAAGGCAAAATGTGAAGTGGTGAAGCTGAGAGAAATCAAATTTAAAATAATCTGCTAAGTGAGGGGTAGAGAGACAATGATAAATTTAGGGAAAATAGGAAAGGGTTCAAAAGGCTGCCATAGGGAATCAACAAAGACAAACTGAGATGAAACAAGAGCTATGGATTAGGACGGAGGTCTAGCTTCTAAGGTCAATCATCAAAATTTTGCAATGGGAAGTCAGCAAGGTTACATGATTTTGTCTTTTAAAATGTTTTATTGATGTTCTTTTCTCCTTTTATATCCCTGTCCTTTCGCAGTGACTACTCCCTTCTTTCCTCCCTCTCTCCCCCATCTTTATCCCTCATTCTCCCCATAGATCTCTTTTGTAACAGATAAGTATAGGAAAGACAAACACATTGGTCTGAAAATTACATTATTTTCTCCAGCAATATTCAACATCCTGTATTGATAGCAGAGAAAGTCAATCAAATATTGGAAAAGGAATGGCTGTGGAAGGTCCCTGGGGGTGCTACATTGTTATTGAGTTGTTTCAGTCATGTTTTGCTTTTCATGACCCCATTTGGGGTTTTCTTGGTGAAGACACTGGAGTGGTTTGCCACTTCCTTCTCCAGTTCATTTTACAGATGAGGAAACTGAGGCAAATGACTTTCCTGGGGTCATACTGCTGAAGGTCAACAAACATCTGTCTAAGGCAGCATTTGGACTCAGGTCTTCCTGACTCCAGCCCCTAGCCCTTTATCCTCCTAGATGACCTATACAATGTGATATACAGTAGAAAGAACAGTTGATGCGGTCATGGAGCCTGGATACAAATCTCAGTTCTTCTGACTTTAGGCAAGTCTCTTCATCTCTCCCGTTTCTATATCTACAACATGAAGGAATTAGTGGGATCCCCATTTATAAGATTGGGACTGGTGACCGATAAGGTCCCTTACCACCCTAAATCCTATGACTCCATGAATTATAGGGTACTAGTAAGAATATAACTGAAATAACTGATCTGGGTTAGGCTGGGTAGGGAGAAATGAGAAACCAGGAGAGGTTGATGGACTGGGAGAAGAGGATAAAGAATAGGTTCAATATGAGTGAAGTTGTAGTAAAGAGGCAGAGAGTAAGAGGACCCAGGGCAGGGGAATTGCTAAATTTACCTGTTGGAGGTGAAGCAATTCCATGTGATAAGGCCTAAGGCTAGGGTGGGGAATCTGCAGCCCTGAGGCCACATGTAGCCTTCTGGAATCCTGGATTCAGTCAAAAGGCCAAACAAGGCCACATGTAGCCTCAAGACTGCAGGTTCCCCACCCCGGAAGGTGTGGCAATGCTTGTGGGTAGTTTAAAGGGATGCAGATGAAGGTAACTGGATTGGAAAAGGTAGAGAAACTATGGGATGGGCTTTAAGAAAGATTTTTACCATTGCAACTGAGTGGGATAATGCAGTTTAAATAACACGGCTAAGAATCGTAACTGATAAATAAAAGTATGCATTGTATGGTTTTACATATATTTATAAATCTGTGTCAAATGAAGGAGATAGTTCTGAACTTAAAATGTAATTTAAAAAAATAAATAAAATTAAATAATAAGTAAATCACTACACATTTCTGGGTTCCAACTTCCCAACAGTAAAATAAATAAGCATACTTTCTCTCCCTTGATTGTGGTGAATATCTGAGAAATTCTCTGTGAAAATACATCAAGAAAAAGGACGCTAATTGAATCCAAATGGTTACTTATTTGGTATTTCGATGTCAACTATCTTTATGGACTTAACATTATGAATGTGATCTTGGAAGTAAAATTCCATTCAAAGAGAAGTCTTAAAACCATATTCAATATTTCCCCTCCCCCCAATTCCTGCTCTTTCTTTAGATCTATCATCCCATTACTCTTTACACCTCTACTCTCTGCTTATGACTCACTGGGTCTGGGCTGGGTCTGTAAAAAAGCAATGATGTTTTTCTAAAACAAAGGAAGGCTTCCTAACAGGAATTCCGATATAACCAATTCAAACCAACCCTACTAAGTAAAGGCATATAAAAATTGCTTTGCAGTCTATTGGCTCTAAGTGCCAGTAATAAATAATAATAATAATAGCTGGCAGAAGCACAATTATTTTCCCCACTGAGAGTCAGTAAAGTTAAATGACTTATTTAGGGCCCCACAGTTTGTATCTGAAGCAGGATTTGAACTTAGATCTTCCTAGAATCATAGATTTAGATTATGAAGGGACCTCAGAGGCCACTGACTCTATTTCCCACAATATCCCCCCCTGTCCCAGGATTTTACAATTGAGGAAACTGGGGTTAGAGAGATTAAGTGATTTTCCCAAGTTATCAAAGAGAATAAAAACAGTGTGGATGATTGGGAAGAAAAAGGTCACAGAGGTAGTGATTATCTGAAGCAGGATTTGAAGTCAGATCCTAAAGTCTACCACCACACTACACTGCCCTTCATTAAGTAATAAATATTATTAGTCAGTGGCAGTTAGTCAGGAAGTTCTAAAATTGGAATATTCCCTTAGATGAGGAAAAGAGAATTTTAATATGCCAATTTTTATGAGCAAATACTTAATGGAAAGGGGGTGCGTTCTATGAACTGACCTATGGGGAAGAGATTCTGGTCTTTGTTTCTCCATTAGGCAATACATATTGCACTGACTTTTTTCATCCTTTTCTGAGAACCTAGTCCTAAGAAATTCTTGGGGACAAAGGAGAATCAGCAGTAATTTCATGAACTATTTAATCTAGTATTTTTTTTTTTTAGTAAGAATACACAGAAGACACCTATACCCATACCCCTATGAAGAATAAGGACTTAGTATCTTTTCCCTCTTGCCTATGAATACTGAGAAATCTGATATATTTTGTTCAAACTCTCTAGTTACCAAAGAGAATCAAGAATGTTGAGAGTTTGCTGATAAAAAAGTTAAAAAAAAAAGGCAGTAAAATAAAAAAAAAGATAAATGAAGACAGGCACCAGGGAAGGAAGGAAAACTCACACACCTGAAAATTCAGATTTGCCTTCTAGAAGGCTCATTTTATTCATTAGAGTCTCATTGAAACACCTCTCATACAGCATATCCTCAACAGGCAGTTACAGAACAATGCTTTTGGGAGTAAAATCTAAGTTGGAAATTTAGGGAGAAGAAAACACATCATTTTTGTCATATGGGTTTGCATGCAATGTAGAAATTCATTTCCAAAATAATCAATTTTCATACAAAGTCATCTGTTGTCAATTTGAGGACTGATTGTGACACTATACACTTGCAAAACAGGTACACATTAGTCATAGCTAGTCAGCCTTTCTGAAATAAGATGATATTATTTTAAAAGACTCTCTACCTATTTAGGAATTATCCAGATAACGTCCTAAAGTTACTCTGTCAAAATGGCACTATATCAAGTGAGGCTAAATGCTGGGTATAACAACAGTTTATTAAGCATACTTAATAACTATATTTACCATTTCTTCTTCCACTGATATCTTTTCACTAACATCAGGATCAGAAATTAATTTTACTCTCTAAAAAATTCTATGGCCAGAATGACCTTCCTAAATGTTTAGTGACCACTCAGGGAGGGCAACACTTGGCACTCATATCTTCATTCAAAACCAAATGTAATTTTGGAAGAAAAAAGTTAATTATTTTTGGGAAGGAGTTGAAGGAGCCCAAGAGAAAAATTTTACATAGAGGTCCTTTGTTAGTGTAACATTTGACCTATCTCTTTGGAAATCATACAACTTGGCTAATGCAGCTCTTAAAGAATTAATCAAGCAGATTGTTAGGCCCTGGCTACACTGGAGCTAGCCAATTATAAGTTGCTCAGAAATTCATCACTGGCATGTCCAACTACATTTTCCCACATAAAGATTAGAAGAACTATGTGGAAACGGGGCCCACTCCCTGATCAGCATAACTATAATACACAGCAAGTGGAACAAAAATTTACTAAGTGCTTTTCTGGAGAAAATAATTGTGTCAGCATTTTATTTGGAGGGCCAAGGATCTTTCTGATTCTTTACTTCATGTTACACATTAAAGCATCTTCTTCCACAGTTTCATAGATTGCATTTATTTTGTTAAAACCAAATGATAGCATTTTTATGTTCATAAACAATTCTGTCACATGTAAGAAAACGAGATCTATTATTGTATTATTAGTTGGCACTTGACACCTTAAGTGGCTTCTTTTTGGAGTGCTAATGCTAAGGAGAAGGCCCAATCAAATGCTACTGAATAAGAAGGAAGCCTGCTTTTTTACAAAACAGAAAAATGAAACCAAGGAGAGTAGGGATGGCTTTTTAAGGAGCATGCAGAACCATTTCTGAAGAAAAGTTCTTCTCAGATAACAAGAATCATATTACAGTTCAACTAGCCTGTTCACTACTTTTACTCTCAATTTTAATATTTAACATAGCATGTAAGAAAACAAACTATTGGTTTAAGGCAATCCTTCTTTTATCAGGCATTTTAGCAAAGGAGAATATCGAGTATGGTGTCAGCACATTCTGCTTCTCATCTTCTTTACCTGATGCTAGATGAAGTTTTCATATCATCCAGGAAAAAAATCAGTTTTGTAAAAGTGAAGTCAAGTTCTATAAAGCACAATATCATTTAAACTAGCATGTAACACCAATCCTTTTAGTTCACTTTGGGGATAGTGAATTCCATGTCATTTGAGGTCTTTAAGTAGAAGCTAATTATCTGGATAATCCATGTTATATGGGAATTTTGTGATTTGGACAGAGGTTAGACTAGATGACCTCCAAAATCTCTTCTAACTCTAAGGTTTTATGACTCACAAGTATGAAGGATATCAAAATTTCTTGAAGATAGTTTATAAAAAACAAAATTTTGTAGCAATTTTATAAATCTTAAAGTGAAAGGGGGAAATGAAAGATAATGTTAACTATGACATAAACTCACCAAAAAAAACTTTTTGAAAAGTTTTCTTTGACTAAATGAGCATGCTTCAGAAAATTGTCCCCATTTTCGGTTGTGTTAAACCCTCTAACAAATATCTTAATGACTGAATGAATTCCTGACAATAGGCAGTTGCTAAATTAGGAATGGGTTGTGTTCCAGGAGTCTATTTATAATTGGGTTGTATGGAATTTAATGGATTTTCTTATAGGAAAGTACTATAAATAGTGGTAAAGTTTCCAGACCACCCCACAAAAGACTATTTAATCAGTAAAATACCTACAATGTTTCAACAATACCAAACCACCATTACTAGCAGTTTCTAAGAGAAAATGCAATAGATCTTCCCTTTCTTCATATATGTATGAGAGACCAAGTTTCATATTTGTATACGTATATGTATATGTATATTCTCCCCCACCAAAATCAATGCGCAGGTGAATGGGAGGAATAGAGAGGTGCCAAGTAAAGAAAGTGGTCAACTTCCCATAAATTCATAAATGAGAACTATCTGTATCTTACTTAGCATCCTATCTATAACAGTTAGATAGTTTCCTCTATATTATAATTACTCAGTATTAGTCTGAAGTTATTTTCTGTCTTCTCACAACTTTAGGAATGTTAAGATCATATGTAAAAATCTTTGAGATAAAACATGACCTATAAGAGTTCATTTTGGCAGGACACCATTTTTAAATTTCCATACAAAAATCTTCATGTCAATTCAACAAAGTTACAAATATATAAATGCTTTAAATCAAAAGTTAATGGTGAAAAGCTGATTTTACAAAAATTAGAGGCTTTAACAGTGCAAAAAAATTTGCAACATAAATTACTTGGTTTGATTACATTTTAATTTGTGAAAGAACGCTGCACTTCAAAATTTGTTACTATTTATTCATAAAGGAATAATGGGTATGGACTACAGTCTACCAGAAGTAACTTTATTCAATGTGATTCTTATGAGATCCTCTAGCCATCAGCGATCTCTCCGATCATGGCAGGCACCACATGCTATCAATGATAGATGGTGGAAACTGTATACTCTACCCCAGCTCTTGGCCACTGCCCTCAAGGGAATACAGTCTGTCCAATGTCTACAAGTCTATTCTAGATTTCTCTTTTTCCCTTCCTGACCCTGCTACCCTGCTAGGAACATTTTCTCCCACTGTTCCTGCATCATCCCATATATGTAACTGCAATCTTTCTTCAAACTGTAAAATAGATAGGATTCTCTTTGGAGTCCATTCCTCTCCACGACAGATAATGCAAGTTAAGTTTGTTTCATTGTTCTATAGAATAATGCCTCTCCCTACTCAGCACCATTGCAGGAAACAAAATTATAGTGTGATCAAAAAGCTCCCTTATTACACTAAAAGGAAACCGAATAATTTGTTTTCAACCCAAGTATTTATTCTCCCTCAACAACAGTGGAGAGTCATTCTTCTTGAGGCTTGACCAAGGATGGAGTGCAAACTGGCTAGGTGCCAGTGGCAACTTAACACACTTGGAAGCTGACCTTCAAGGAAAAAGGGAGACCAGCAATCTTACCACTGATGCTAGAGGAAAGCCAGCTGATCTTTAAGGCACAGAATAGGCTGTCACTTAAATAGGTTTTAAAATGGGGGAGGGGAGGAGAAATGAGAAAAAAAAATAGCTGGAGGAGAAACAGAGATAGAAACTTCATGCAAAATGAGGGATTTTTTTGACCCTGTCCACCAGCACCATCTTCATTCCCCTCACCCAAAAAAAACTCTTGGCTCCCAGTATCACTGCAGATATAACTACTAACTTACAACTCAATATCTTTACTTGAACCTAAACATTAAAAGGTAATGTCTTTTATTGAAAGGAAACATCACCTTCTTCTTGATATATTCCAATTCTTATTATTTTTTTAATGTTTCCAGTGTGAAGATGGAAAGATGCATAAGAAAATAGCATTGGAAGACTTGGAGATGGAAAGGGACTGTTCTTTTGAGTTTTCTCTTAGCACCAACACACGCTAATACATAAGATCATTCAAAGATCTAACATGCCACTTTCATACTTGGCACATCCCAAGAAATACACCCCTTTATCCTTGATGAGGTAGGAGCTCCTTGAACCTCAGTTCACAAGCACCACCTGCTCTAGAACCAAGGGGTAATGCGTACCTGAGTCCTTCAAGTCAGGACAGCAAATCAGATGTAGTGGCCAGGGGCAAATTTCAGGTCAAATCACATTCTCTATCAAGACAACTAATGTAATCACCTTGCTTGCACCACCCTGGCTGTACTACTAAATTTAACCTAAGCTCAGTGGATCTTAGAGCTAATGATTTAGATTAAATGGAAAACCAGAAGCCTTGTTCATAAAATATGGAATTTTTAAAAAATGCCAAACAAAACATACAATAATGGTAAGCAAGCCAAGAAAAGCTGGATTGTTCTTAAGTTAGTAATGAGTGCTGTATTACTATGAAGAGTGATCTACAGAGACCAACTTTATAATGTTCAGCACTGCACTCTTTCAAGTTTTTTTGTTAAAGTTACAGAATCATAGGTCACATCACCCAAGACCCAAATTTGATGGCTCCATAGCAGCGACTACACAAGACATGACTCATAATTTACTCTAAATGCACATTTTTCACATGTCAACTGGTTTGCACAGACAAATCAGAAACAGTTTCCTGTGTGTCTTACAAATATTCTAAGCAAGTCCTTGAGACCATACTTACAGCTTTAGCAAAAACACCCATGATTTCAGGAAACTGATGGGTGAGAAGTGCAAGCATTGCTGTAGAAGAACACAGGCCTGCTGTGAAGTGAATAAAAAAAGGAAGCTCTTTCTTTGGGTAAACAGAAACATGATGAAATGCTGCAAGAAAAAAAGTCAGAATAATTACACATTTTTCCAAACAGCATCTAATCTTATCTAAAACAACAGTAATGTCAAGTAAAATTTACTTTTAAAAGTGAAAAAATTAAGAGGAAACAAAGAAAATCAGTAAGTCCCAGGATGCATGAGATGTGTGTGTGTGTTACTGATGGTTACTTATTTTAAATGATGCAAGAATGTGTGAGTGCCAGTACTGAAGCAAGTGCCCGTGCTAGGATTTCACGGGTTATGAAGCTGAAGGCTCTGAGTTGGCTGTCAACCCAGAGATTCCTGAAGCAACCCCTAGTGTTCTGTGAAAGATGTCCAATTCAATGCAGTGTTAAGGAGGTCACTGGCAAATTATACTTTCTTTAAGTGTATTCACAGGATCTAATATACCTAATTTACTATTTTCAGTAGCTATGATATTTTTGTGTCTCCACTAAATTTATCACGTGCATTATAAAAGCTAAAATTCTATTATAGACAGAGTATATCTTTAGGGATCTAGATTATGTTCATATCACAAAAATACTAGCAATACATTAGAAATAAGAACCATTCTATATTCTAGGTAGCATTATAGCACTCATGCTACTATCACAGCAACCCATCTGTAACCTGCCTCCACCAGGCAGACAGAGTATCTGGTATCACTGTTCTCCCCTCAGCCATGTATGGCCGTCCCTTATTTTCTGTCTCCAGTGCCACCACCCTAATTTATTACCTCTTTACCTCTCACCTGGACTCCCAAAATAGCCTCCCTTAACTCTGCCTCAAGTATCTTCTCCCCTTCAAATCTATCCTGCATGTAAATAGCAGACAAAGTTTCTTAAAGAATACTTCTGACCACATCACTCTCCTAGTGTAACTCTCATAGGGAAAGAAACATTTGTCCTTTAAAAGGGAGGGAATGTATACTTTGATGTGTGCCAATGGTTCTCACTCCAGCCCCATGAAGTCTCCTACACAAAGGTAGTAGCGGGGGGGACAGATGCCAAAGCCTTGTCAGAGCTATTGCATAGCTAAGGCTACATGATTTTCTAAAATGTGAAATGTTCATGCTGTGTGAAGGTCCTAATTATTTCTTTTTGGATGATTTTCTAAAGAGAATCACTTGTCAGTCAATGTTCAGTTAATACCTCAAGATAATAGATGACTAAGGGAGAAGCACTCCCTTGGAGCCAAATTTCAGATTTCATCACTAGTTTGCATGGAAAAATTTATCAGGGGGTATTATGGAAGACTCTGCTAAATATGTGAGCAAACAAAGGAAATAGTTCCAGTCTGACCTTCATTCTGAAGCTCACAAGTAAATCCCAGTATGTAATAAGTCAAATCAAGGGTGAAGAAGGATTAAAAAGAAAAAGTATTAAACACTTGTAGGCATTAGGACTTCAAGTTATTAAAAAAAAAAAAACCTGTCTGTTCTACAAGTCATCTGACATACTGAGACACAATATAGACAAAAAAAAAATCAGAGCATGCAAACCCACCCCCAATTTGTAAATCAGCAGGCAGCATCCATATCTTTGGAGTTAGCATTAACTCAGCCTTGCCAACAGGCATGCTGCCAAAATTGTGGCCTTACAAGAGCAGAGAATTCTGGTTTTAGTTATATTATTATCCAGACCTGGCCTTATGTTTAGGAAGAGAAAATAGTCATTTATGTTGCGCAGTTTCAGAGGCAATGAAGAAGAGTGCCCCATTCCTTCCTCAAATAGTGTCCCCTTCCCTCACTGAAATTCTACAATTAGAAATTCATTCCATTGGCTTAGAACTTCTGGTCCCAACCATTAAAATGCAAATTCCTCTGGGAATGGTAGCAACTTAAATCTCATCAATCATTTCACTCACATGTTCAACATAAAATTTATTGAGCATTATGGAGGGATAAAAGATAAGTCTTTATCTAACAGGGAAGATAAGATATGCACACAAGTAACCATGACAAATGGCAGCACCCAGTAAATCTTATGGAAGAGGTGCAAAGTGATATGGGGGTTCAGAGGAAGCAGGGATTACATGTTAATGAGGTGCTGAGGGAGGCCCCTGAAGGAACTGGCACTTAAGAATAGTCAGCACAACTGATGGATACATTGAGAAAGTTCACCAATGTCTGCAATGTGTAACACCTGTGGATTTCCCACCTCCACAAAAGGGAAGGGTGGGGTATCTTCTCATATCTCTTCATTTGAGTCCTGTTTGAGCTTTGTAATTTTGTTACACTTCTGATTATTTTGCATACAGCCATTCTTTCCATTTACATTGTTGTTTTCTTGGCTCTGCTGACTTCACTCTGTATCAGTCTTTCCATGCTTCTCTGTATTCATCAAAATAATTTCTACAGGGGGGCGGAGCCAAGATGGCGGCATAGCAGCAGCAACATATCGCAGCTCTATATCGCAGCTCTCACATAGCCACCCCAAAATACCCATAAAATAGGACTCTAAACCAATCCTAGAACTCCAAAACACACACAAAGATAGTCCCCACTAAAGTCAGCTCGGCTATGAGGAACCATATCAGCACTGCTAACCGAAACCAGCCTGGCCTGAAGCCGTGGCTGTGCCCTGGGGGCAGCTGGACAGGAGGACCAGAAGAGTCTCTCTGGTGAGTGGATTAGCAGCAGCTGCGAGCAGCTCAGTGGGACTTGCAAATTTGGGAGGGGAGCAGTCCGGGTGAAAGGCGTCCAGAGCGGAAAAGCCAAAGGCAGAGGTTTTGCACCCCCCTCCGCGTTGCAGCTTCCTGACCGCGGCCTGCAGAGAGCAGGGGGACTAAGCAGTTGTTCTGAGGCCAGTGCTCTCGCGTTGAGTGGCCTGGATCCGGATCGCTGTCTTGGGCCTCGATCTTGGAGTCTTCACTATCCAGTCAGCCAGAAGTAATTAGGAAGGGCCCCAGCACCTTCCTGAGAGCTACAGCAGCCGGGAGGACCCCAGCGATTTGGGACAGAGCTTTCCCTTCTGGAAGCAGAGCCCCACAGAGATTTAAAAAAAAAAATCACGGACTGAACAACCATGAGTAAGAATAAGCATAAAAAGAAAAGTAAGAACCGCTCCCAAACCCTAGATTCCTTCTTTGGGGAAAAGAAAGATCATGGGAGACAGAGGGAGGAGGAGAGCGCAGCCAGAGCACCCCCACCAGAGGCCTCCAATAAACATGAAGAATGCTTTAAAGCTAGAGATGAGCTGAAGAAGGATTTTCA
>JAQQSV010017969.1:0-11494 GCA_028646515.1 Pseudochirops corinnae | reverse complement strand
AGTAACTGAAGAAAAACTATGTACCCAGAGAAGTGAAGGGTGCATTCCAGGAATGAAAGGCAGCCTGTGCAAAAGCATGGAGAGGAGAGATGGATCCTGGATATAAGAAGTAGCCAGCCAGCTATTTTGGCTGGCACATATATTACTCAAAGGGCAGTAATATGGGTTAATTTTAGAGAGGTAGGTTGGAGTCGGATTGTGAAGGGTTTTAAAGATCAGACTCAACAAATTTGTATTTTATCTCAAAGGAGAAAGTGAAGATGTTTGAGCCTGGTAGTAGCGTGGTCCAACTTGTACCCAAGGCAAATTACTTTGGCAGCGTGGATGTAGCAGTGATTTCTTGTTTCTGAGCCCTAAAGGAATCCATAGCCACCATAGCAAAGGTAAGGAGAACAAAGAAGAACCAAAAGATCATTTGCTTCACAGGTACCTTCCCCTGTATCTGACCAACTAGTGATTCAATCTGGGTGATAATTTGCTTTAAAAATGTAGGTACCCCTCAGGACAATATATCTGATTCATCATTCATAAAACCTACATCCTATCTAATCTCCTTAAATGAGCTGGAGAGACTAGCTTGGAAAGTCTCCTCCACTGCCTAGAGAGGAAAAAAGAAAGATGGAAAAGGAGGCCAAATTCTCAACATGCTCCTCTTCCTCCCCCAGAGTTTACGGATGCGCAGGGCCATTGAGGCCAACCCTGTACCAAAACAAGAGCCCCTACTCGAGTATCTCCATGATCATTCATGTTTTCTTGAAGGCTTTTCTCTCTAGGAAGAGGGAATTTATTACTCTGTTCATTTGTTAGGCTACTACAGGATTCCCCTACATAAGCAGAATCTATACCACCTGATCCTGAATGATTTTTTGATGGCAATGAAGGAGTTCAGGTTTTTCCTTTCTTACGTTCAATACTCTGAATGTAAAAATCTAATCATTATATCTCAATCTGCACAAAATCTTCTTAGTTCCACATTAGTCTGACTTTCCCCTGGAATTTGTCCATATGGGAGAAAAGGGAAAAAATTAAGAATCAACACCTCAACAGGGTTTCCTGAAGCCAAATTGTCCAAATCCAAATACATCAAAAACACACACACATCATCAACCCCTCCATTTACTGGCACTCCCTTGTGGGAGAGGAGGTCTAGATGACAGAAGATTCAGGCTGAAAGACTACAGATCAAGGAATGGGTGTCAAGCTTGGCAGCTGACTTGTCCCTGGGATCCAGTGTAGACCATGTTTTTCAACATTTTTAGTACTGACTTGGATTAAATCAGAAATGACTTAATGACAGCCAGATCTGCAGATAACACAAAGCTGGGAGGGACTGTTACTATGCTGGACAAAAGAGTAGGGTTTTAGAAAGTTTACAAATATGAGATTAACCTGATTAAATTTAACAGGGATAAATGTATAAAGTCCTAAATTTTGGTTAAAGAAAATCAACTCCAAAAGTATAAAAGAGCCAAGAGTTCTAGTGGATTATAAACTTAATGATGGAATATGGCAGCCAAAAGAGCAAATGCTTATTTGGACTTCCCTAACAGCAGCACCATGCCCGGAATAAGGGAAGAAAGAGTCCTACTGAATTTTGCCTTGAACACATGATACTTGGGCCACTGGTCTTTGTGTTGGACACCAAACTTGAAGAAGTGCATGCAGTTTCAAAAAAGGGGGTAATTATGATACTGAAAAGTTTCATGATCAAGTATACAAGAGTCATCTAAAAAGAATATGAATGTCTAACTCCATTTATGAAAACAGCCAAATTTTCTAGTTTCAAACACCAAATGGGATATCATTATATTATTTCATGCCAATATAAGATTACTGAATTTCATACTCAAAATTTATGGTCCTCTTGGAAGAGCAAAATAGATTTCTCTCTCATTTGTAATAAACTCACAGCAGCTCATCTATATGGCCTTTAGAGTGATATTCAAACAACCTAGGAAAGTAATTTCTTTTTAAAAAAAAACTGTCAAGACAATCATGTTTTCCTTTTGATGACGACAGCACAATATAGTTGTCTGAGCAAAAATACTACGCCAAGTCAGCCTGGGATTTCTAGTATTCACTAGCAGAGTTTAAAAATACAGGCTGTCCTTTCAAATATGCCCTTTTAAAACTTTGATGAAATAAAGATGAATGTTTTATAGAGACATACAAAGTCAACATTTTCGGTGAGTGACTCAAAGTCAAGCTGAAAACAGTAGGCCACTTTTTATTCCTACATAAAACTCAAGGAAAGATATGGTGATGCTTTTATTATTGGTATTTAAGGAATATCAAGACCACCCAGGTGGTCTACAACACAACAGATATGTACCTAGATAATAGGTCAGGAAAGAATAATTATTTTCCTCATAGTATTTAAACATTTCCCACTGGACAAAAAGGCTGTATTCCAAAAGCTCATAAGTGAAGGTACTTGTTCAATATATGGAATCCCCTTTCCAATGGAAATAAGGTTAAATAGTTCCCAAGTAAAAAGCCTCTTAAAAAAATAATGTATTTTCCCAAAGACATTTTAAAAAAGAAAAAGGATTCATATGTACAAAAATAGTTATAAGCAGTTCTTTTTGTGGTGGCAAAGAATTGGGAACTGAGAGGATGAAAACTGGGAATGGCTTGAATAAGCTGAGGTATATGACTGTCAGGGAATATTATTGTGCTTTAAGAAATTACAAAGGAGATGGTTTCAGAAAAACATGGGAAGAATTACATGAACTGATGCAAAAAGAAGTGAGCAGAAGCAAGAAAAAAATGTATACAGGAAAGCAATATTGTAATGATAATCAAATGTGAAAACATTAGCTACTCTGATCAGTACAATGCTTCAAGACAATTCCAAAGAGGACTCACGATGAAAAATGCTATCCCCCTCCAGAAAGAAAGCTGATGAACTCCAAGTGCAAACTAAAGCATATTTTCCTATTATCTTTATTTTCTAGCTTTTCTTTTTGGCAGTATGGTTAATATAGAAATGTGTTTTGCATGATTTCACAGGTATCAGAACATTATGTTGCTTGCCTTCTCAACGGATAAGGAAGGGGCTAAAGAGAGGGAGAGAATCTGGAACTCAAAATTTTAAAATGAATTTTTAAAAATTAAATTAAATGATGACAAAAAATTTAAAAAGAATAACAGTGTAGCTGAACTACAGCATCTGTCCAATCAAAAAAGATAATCTTACAAAAATGTTTTTGTTTAATAACAAAAACAGTAAATATAAAACCAAATTAAGTAATGAAATTTACCTGAAATGCTGATACTTGAGGAAAATCAGATTTAATTAGAAAATGACAAAAGAGAAGGAGACTTTCACAGACATTCTTAAGGGAACGTCTGAGTAGTTCTTTAATTATGATTCGTGAAATTAAAAACTGACAGCGTTCCTTTTCCCTGACACATATCTATTCATCCTCCTCACGGTGTTACTTGAGCTTATCAATCATGATTAGGTTGATTTTATAGCTCACAAATGTAATAAAATTTATAAGTTACTCCTAGAGAAAGAAAGAAGGAACAAATCTTTGTTAAGGGCCAGTATGTACCAGGCACTGGGCTAATCACTTTACAATTCTTAACTCACTGGATGCTCACAACCACCCTGGGAGTCACAGTGCCTCCCCCATACCAAGCACCAACAGGGATTGCCAATCAAGGAAGCTGGTATTTAAAAAATGTAATACCTTCCTACTTTGTAAGAGAAGGAAAAGCAGCTTCAGTGGGAATGGAAAGATGGAGGCCTCGTCACTGGCTATACAACTACATGCATGTTGTGTATGTGAAGCCTGCTCTCATCTTCTCAGTGGTTTGTGCCTCGCTTCCTGCCCCCCGCTCCACAAATTCCTATAGATATACACTATAAGTGCAGATAGAAAGATAAGAAAGTATAAGTGCGTAAATATACTATATATATATATATATATATATAAAGTATATAAATGTATGCCTAATACATAATTATGTATTAAAAGTGTATATACAAAAAGTATACATCTATATGATATATACATTACAAATCATATATACACATGCGTATTTTTGGTACATACTTATTTATGTAAATGTCTCCTTGTGGGCAGGGACTGCGTTATTTGTTTGTCTTAGTATCCTAGGGGCCGTGGCACAATTCCTGGCACCTAGAAGAAGCTCACTAAATGCTCACGGAATGATTTGCACTTCAGGCATTCACAATGGACAGGAGAAACCACATGGGTTGATTCTTTAAAGTAGTTAAGATTCAGGTAGAAAGTGTTATTCTTTGAATAAAGACTCTATAACGAATTATCAAAAACAATCAAGGTACTTTCCCACCAGTAATATTCTGAAGAAACACAAGAGGAATATTCCTTTGGCAGCATATTTGAATAAAATGAGTTGCCTGTAAGAAGAAGAAAAAAAGATTTTAAAAAATATAATTATAATATGTTTAATTGTGATTGTAATTAATTACAATTCAATCATGATTGTAAATATATTATTCTTCTTCCTTCAAAACAAAACAGGACAACCTAGGGAAAAAGACAAAAATAACTCCCCCTTACTTATGAAGTTTAACAGCAGATCAATAACAATGTGGCTGCCCCAAAAGCTACTGATCGATTCATCAGCAGGAGGACAGAGAGTCTGCACTCTCTTTTCCGATGTTGCTAATGAAATGGACCTGGGTCAGCTATACCCATTTTTTTTTTACGTATGATACATATCTGCAAGGCATCGGACCTACTGGAGATAAAGTCCATGGCTATCAGAAGAGAGATTTCTTTTTCATCATTTTGTTGAGAACGAGATGGGTGTTTTTGTGTAAAAATAACCAGTCCACAGTGCAACGGGCCACAAGCTAAGAATGGTTGGGTTTTTTTTAATTCTTAAATACAATAAAACTTCAGTTAAAAATGTAAAAACCATTCTTGGCTGTCTGTGGGCTATACAAAAACAGGAGATAGATGTTTCCCAACCCTTGTAACTAACTAATCAAGTAACCGACCTGGACAAAACCAGCTACTGCCAGTTTTTTCATCTGTGCACTTTCTCCATCTTCAGAACACTTCTACATACAGTGCCTACCATCACAGGAAACACATATCTCAATGAATGATATACGAAGACCTCCCTAGGAAACTTCTGAGAAGTATGATGCTCAGAGCTTGATAAATGTAATGGAGTACCTCCATATTTCAAAGTGATACAGAAAAATTAGCAACATGTCCAAAATCAGACCTGCTCCCCCCACAAATCTGTTTCTCCTTTTCACTTCAAAATTTCTGTTAATGGCGCCAGTATTCTCCTAGTTAACACAGGTCTGAAACTTCAGCCATCTCTGACTCCTTCCTCTCCCTCACCTCCCACATCCAATCAGCTGCGAAGTCACACTGACTCTCCACTTCGGCAACATCCCTTACAACAATGCCCTCCCTTTCCACTCACACTGTCACCATCCTTTGGGAACCCCATTACCTCAGACCTGTGCTATTTGCAATGGCCCCCTAACTGGTCTTCCTGCCTCCAATCATTCTTCCCACTAACTCATTCTACATTATCAGTGCTAGATTAATCTTTCTTCCTTGTGTTTTATTGATAGTTTTTTTATAAAAAAACATCAGAGTCACTTCCTAATAATTCTTCCCCCACCACTATAATATATTGGTTATATCTGACAATACATACTTCATTTCATATCCATGGTTCACCACATTGCTACCGAGAGGTAGGAGGTATGCTTTACCATCAGTCCTCAGAAATCATGGTGGCTCATGAATCAGAGTACTGAATGACCTTCTTAATATACAGTTCAGCATATAACTCCTCAGCTTAAAAGCTTCCAATAGTTTTAACCTACCTACTAAATAGAATTCAAAAGCTTTAGCCTAACATTCAAAGCCTCACAATCTACCTTTCTAGCCTCAACTCACATTATTCTCTTTCACGTACTATACTTCCCAGCCAACCTGAACCACTCAATGATCTGTAAACACATCTCAAACTCCCCAAACTCCATGAAATGTTTTCTTCCACCAGTTTCTACCAGTTGAAATCCAACACATCATTCAAGGCCTCACTCAAATGCCAGTTCCTCCATGCTACTTTCCCTGATTCAAGTAACTGACAGTGATCTTTCTCTCTTCTGAACTCATACACTTGTTTACACCTCTCTTGTGTACTGAACAAACACATTATGCCTTAGATTATAAGTAAGACTTTGGAATCAGAAAACCTAGGTTTGAGTCCTCTCTCTAACATTAGCTGTGGCTGTTGAACAAGTCTCTTAATTTAGGGGCATTCTCTTCCCCATCTGTAAAATGGACGTGATCACAGCTCTATCACTTAACTCACAGGGTCACTGTTGTGAGGAAAATCCCATACAGAAATGCAAGCTATCATTATTATATGTACCCGGGTGCCTCTCCTATCACTCCCTTTTGACTCTAAGCTTCTGAAAGCAAGAACTGTATTTTATTTGTCTGCTTAGCCCCCACGGAATCAAAAGGTAACCGTATGACACTGGAGGTATTAGGGAGAACACAAGTATTACTGCCAAGCATTGGCAACTTCTAAGCAAACTACTCCCTAATTGCTTTGTTGTAAGGATGATTACTTTCTGTTATATCATTCTGGATCTTGTTACCTAGTAACCAGCTAATGGAGAGCAGGGGATTCCTCACGCTTCACTACAACCACAGGCTACCTATCAGAGTTATTTATATCAGTTAAATAACACTTGGCTTTGTATTGCTTGCTCATCCATTTGTGGATGGGAAAAAAAATGACACAAAAAATCCAGGATATGTGGATTCTTTTTGTACATATGCACGTGAGAAAGAGACAATGAAGTCAGAAGTCAAATCCAAAGTTAGAAGAAATAGAGATGATTCATATACTAGGTTGGTTTTCCTTTTAAAAATCATTCTCATTCATCACAATGAACATCATATCTAGCACTAGGAGAGACCTTAGCAGTCAACAAATCCAACTAATTTACTCATTTTTAAAAATATTTTTTAATTTTCTTTTTGGAGGGGGGAAGGTAGGGCAATTGGGGTTAAGTGACTTGCCCAAAGTAAGTGTTAAGTGATTGATGCTGGATTTGAACTCAGGTCCTTCTGACTCCAGGGCCAGTGCTCTATTCACTCTGCCACCTAGAGCCCCTAATTCAATCATTTTACAGAGGAGAAAACTGAATGAGGCCCAGAGAGGTGTAGTGACTTGCTCAACTTCACATAGTGGTAGGTGTCAGAAGCAAAATATGAACCAGGTCCTCTGACTTCAAACCTAGCACTTTTTTTGTTATACTACATCATTTCCCACTTTTCAAAACCATAGCTTCAATACCATCCCCATTGTTCCCCTACTTTCCCAAAATATAAAACTGGAGATTCTAGTCCACAAGTTCACAGAAAGCCAGACAAATAATTGAGCACAGAAATCCATATCCACAACAAGGTTTTGGATATGAGCTAATCTGCCCTTAGCACTAGAAGGTGAGGCTGGGTAAGCTGTCTGTATGCAGGGCTGATAGAGGGCTGGGCCCAGAGTCAGGAAGACTTGAATTCAAATCTGGTCTCAGACATTTACTAGCTGTGTGATCCTGGGCAAGTCACCTAATGTTGTTTGCCTCAGTTTCCTCATCTGTCAAAGAAGTTAGAGAAGAAGAGAGCAAACCACTCCAGGATCTTTGCCAAGAAAACTCCAGATGGGATGATGAAGCGTTGAACATAGCCGACAGATTGCATATATGTAACCTATATCAAATTGCTCACCCCTCAGGAAGGAAAGAACTTGGAACTCAAATTTTTTTTTTAAAAAAGGAACATTAAGAAATATTTTTCACATGTAATTGGAAAAAAATATTATTCAAAGAAAATGTATCCGCGTTCCGTAGCAGTCATGCTCTCAAGTATCCTGTTAGGCCTTCCCGAGGACCAGCCGGGGCCTGATTTCCTTCTCTCAGACAGCGTTCCAGGCAGGTCTGACTGCTTCATGGGGGGTCATATTTAGTGTCAACTGTGTTAAAAAGGGACCATAAAACTAACACCCACAACCCAATAATCCTGCTTGTTGATGCACCTGCTGAGTTCTTCCACGGGTGCAGCAGATACAAAACCAGAGAAGAAGGCTGAATGCTTTAAAGGGTTTTTTTCTTTCAATTTGTTTTACTTCCACATTTGACTTTCAAATAAGGGATAAAGACAAACAGAATAGCTTTGAAACTTGTCTGTGGAATTTATTATAATACTTTAAAAAAAAAAACTGCACATAAAATATTCGCAGTTTTACATACCATCCTTTTTCCTACGTGTATCCTACACGTAAAAAAGAAGTGCTCATTTTATTTAGTGTGTGTTAAGATTGGGATAAAAAAGCAATTTTTTAAAGAGAAACTGAAGTTGGCAATACTAAATTAAAATTGAAAGATAGGGGCAGCTAGGTGGTGCAGTGAATCGAGCATCAGCCCTGGAGTCGGAAGGATCCGAGTTCAAATTTGAGCTCAGACACTTGATACACTTAACAGCCACATGACCTTGGGACAGTCACTTAACCCCAATTGCCCTGCCTTCCCCTCCTCCAAAAAGCAAAAAAAAAAAAAAAAACAAAACCTGAAAGATAATCTTGATAATCTTTTACATATCACTCACCTTCTTTGCTGACTCTGAGAAAAGAACACCATTGTTTCCAATAATTCCCACTGGGTAGCCAAATATTCTAGCAAATCCTTAAAAAAAAAATGTAAGTGACATTTATTTCTGATAACAAATTGACACATCTGCTCAACGGTACAGTTAACGTGAAAGAGACAGCCTGGAATAGCTGCTGTGGTTCAGTCATTCAGGTGCGTCCAACTCTGTGACTCCAGGGACCACAAGACTTTCTTGGCAAGGATACTGGAGTGATTTGCCATTTCCTTCTTCAGTGGATTAAAGCAGAGGTTAAGTGACTTGCCAAGGGTCACACAGCTAGTAAGTGTCTTCTTGACTCCAGGCCCAGTGCTCTAATCACTGAGTCACCTAGCTATTTCCTAGGCAAACAGAAGTTAAGTGACTTGCCCAAGGTCACATAGCTCTTATGTATCCAAAGCACAGGAGACAGAGACTAAGCCTCCAAGTCAGGAAGACCAGATTTAAGTCTCATCTCTGCCACATACCTCCTGTGTAGCCCTGGGCTTACCAATTAATCTCTCAGTGTAACTGTCTCAGGTAATTCCCTAAAACTAGAAATTGCAGAGAAGACAAAAATCTGCAGCCCCTACAATTTCCTCATCAGAACTCCTTATACTAGTGAAAACCCAGGTCTAGTCCCCAGCAAAAGTCAACGTGACATTTTTATTGCCCAGACTTAAAATTTTTTTCTTCGTTTTACCTTTGCTCGTGGTTTTAAATAGTCACATCGCCTAGGGGAAAAAATCCATCTCTTTTAGTTATAGGTGACAATTCTTAAATAGCTGATTTAGATAAACCCTGCTCATTTGGTATTAGAATAAACCTAGCTCTTTAAAAGTCAATCTCATTTAAGCACCTGCCTTGGAAGCAGCTTAATCAATTATAATATCATGGGTTTTTTCCTATTCAAATAGCAAGCTCAAAGAAGTTCATTTTGAAAAAGCTGGTGGAGAGTCAAGCTGAGTAAGAAGCAAATTTACCCTAAGAAAAGGAACTTAGCAGAGAAGAGATTCACTGCAGCAAAAATCTTGCTTAAAGGTTGCTACAAAGAATTGCTACAGGCAAAAAAAAAAAAAAAACCCAAACCCAAAAACTAAAACTAAGATAAAAAACAAACACATGCACACACACTTCTCACCAGATGCCTTAAACTATTCTAGAGAAAAAGAGGAGCTATTCTGCAAACCTAAAGAAGCAAAGGCCTGCAAGTACTATAGCTTTCAGAACCATGAATAACAATGTCAAAATTAATCTGGAACTTCTGCTGTGTAAAACTCAGATGGGAAGAGACCACAGGTACGGATGAGCATCACATGAAGCTGGTTGTGAAATAAACAGGATATCAAATAAACAAGATACTGCAAACTTAGATTGTTTTGGCTGGAGGAGGTTGCTAGAGATTTCACATTATTAGAAGGGAGTTGTTTGTTTTTAATAGACACTTACTTCACTTTGGTAAAAGAAATAAATAAATAAAAGATCAGCATGGTAGTTATTTACTCCGAGCGAGGTAGCACAGTAAATAGAACGCTGGATCTGGAGTCAGGAACCCGAGTTCAAACACGGCCTCAGGCACTTATTAGCTATGACACTCTGAACAAGCCACTTAACTTCCACTTATCTCAGTTTCCTCTTCTGTGAAAGGGGGGTACATAATATCTGCCTGACAGGACTGTTGTGGAATAAAATGAGCTAAGATTTATAAAGCACCTCGCCAAGCTTAAAGTTTATAATACAAATGCTAGCTATCCTAGATGTTCTATTCCCAACACCTCAGCCATAATTAATGCTCTGCCAGCTGTCTATCCTACTCTCACTAGCAGGACAAATTCACCAAAGAGAGCAAGGAAATGGGGGAAAAGAATAAATGGTCCGAAGAGTATTGTAGAAATCCCTTTTGAACTTGTTCCAGCCCACAAAAATTGAGAAATATATGCCCAACTGCTTATGACCTACAATACAGAAGAGAAAGTTCTGTATGTTATTTTGGCTGTTTAGCAATCAGGGCACATACTCTTTAAAAATTACTTTGAGCCAACGCACAGGTTCCTTGAAACATTAACAGAGATTAGTCATTTAAGTATGAAAGTTCAATCCCACTTTTAGAGCAAATTTCCTTCTCTACCTTAAAGTAACAAAGTATTAGGATTTAACCTGGAATGTAAGCCTCAACATTTCTTCATCTAGATTTGTGCTTGATATTAACCTAGTTTCTAAAGAGAAATGCAATTTTCTTATTACCAACTTCAGGTTCAAGCTCTATCAATTAAATATATAACAAATAACATATATGTTATATATAAATAACATACACATGTTATATACATAACATATAACAAATTGTATACGTATACATTACATACATAAATTATATGTTTTCTGTCACTTTGAGTCTAGCATTCAATTTAGACAGTATTCTACATCGGAAACCAGATTTAATACTTCACTCTTTGAAAACAACTTTCAGAAATACCTTATTTGCTTTTCAGATTGTGTTCACTGCCCAGGGCACACAATCTGTCTATACACAGCAAACCTGAGAACTAGCTAAAGAGTTAAGAATTCCACATGCTAAAAAAAAAAAAAAAAAAAAAGAATTCCACATGCTAATGATGGGCAGGCAGCCACAGTCTCTTTCTCTGTCTCCTTCCTTACTCTTGACCCAGAAAGCATCTAATCAGAGATGGTTCCTGCATCCATTGACTCCAGTGTTTCAATACAGTGACAAAAACACTCAGGATGCTATCAGAGTGACTTGGGAGTATACTTCACAGTCCAGATACTGGAAGAAAATCTAAAGGTTTAGTTTAACTTCTCATCTCCAAAAC
>JAQQSV010017968.1:0-11494 GCA_028646515.1 Pseudochirops corinnae | reverse complement strand
GAAAGAAGGAAGCAAGGACATTTCATCTTAGGTATCTTTAAGCTAACAAGGTAAGACCAGAAATGATCAGGGAACAAACAATAATATTAGGGGATCTGTTGTGACTCTATAACTAAAAAGAAAAATACCCAAATAATTGGACATAATGTTTGAATTTCCATTGTTAACGGAGCAATTGACAGAAAAATAACACTTGTCCAATATGAATAAAGCTAAAAAGAACAAAAAAATTCAACTTTCTGATTGATATGTTTGCTTAGGCTAAATTGTCACAGCTGGAAATATAATTGTCATTCTACACTGATGTTAAATAGCAACTACTCACTACTGCTCTACAAAAGAGTTACATGGAGGGCTAATGCTCACTAACCCACTTGAAAGCATTTGTAACTTCCAAGTCAGGCTCTATATATAATTATGACCTCTATTCCAAAAAGATAATCTGATTCACAAATTGTTTTCCTCAGAAGAGGTCATGGAGGCCAAGCAAGAAAATGGTAAATGAAAATTGTGAAGACAATTTGCCCCTAAACAAATAGATGTAAGTACATTTGTGTACACATACATAAATATGGTATGATAATAAGAATGACAGACAATGTGGTATACTGAATAGACAATTAGTTTTTGGGTGAAGAAGACATGGGTTCAAGTTCCATCTCTGACATAGACTTACTGCATAAGATTGCAAGACATGCTTTAGACAATTCTCTAAGTCTCTAAGCTGCACAGAGGGTGTTGATATGTGTTAGAGAGTTTGCTCCTTTCCTTACACCAATGAAATCAAAGGTCTGCAAATATAAATGAGTGTCCAAATCAGTTCCATATCTGGTTCAATAGATCACTGAAAGCTCAAGGCTACAGAAATTGTTGTTTTATTAAAAATATATCCCAATATCCCTAGGCAGAAGTTCTCAAGGCGGCTGAAAGTGAAATAGGAAGATAAAAACAAACAAAAGCCATTGCAAGGATATAAAAAGCTGTTGGTAAAGAGGTTCCACAGGGTCTCAGAGGCCCACTACCAAAGTCATAAAGAGTAGTTTTCTAGTCTGCTTGACCAAAAAATTAGATGGATCCACTTGGGGATGTATATAATTCAAACTGTTCCAGGTGTACACTATAGTTTGTTTACTCTTCAGTCATGCTTTGAGTCATGAGAATGCAGGGGATTAACTCATGCCTTTCCAGCTCTACCCCTTTTTTTGCTTACAAAGATGATAATAATGAAGATGGAGGTGATGGTGGTGATGGAGAAGAATGGGTTGCCTATTTGGGACAATGTCATTGTCCCCAGAAAATTCAAAATTCTTACCCATAAATAATCCAGACTTATAAATGAATGTCGATTATACAAGGTAAATGTAGAAATTTTTAGATACAAAACATGACTAAAGATTATAAAAACTTAGCACCTACCTAACATGATGCAAGATATGATCTTGTGGCTAGAATTATGTAATACCTCAATTTTATAGATTAATTTCTGAGAGTTACACATGGCTCTTGGAATGTTTTTCAGGGTAGGAGCAAGGATGTGATGGGGCAGCTCTAAGTGGCTTAGAGGCAATTGCTAAATTTTCAATGTGAGCATTTACACCTCCATAAATAAACAACAGTTACAAATCAGCTCAATTTATGGTTTTGTTGATTATCTAGACTTAAGAAAATTTTAACAATGTAGGTTAAACTTTCTAGCCCTTGCTTCTAGCCCCAACCCCTTGTCAGCTATTTGGAGGATGGATTGGATTGGGAAAAGGCTAGATGCAGGGAGACTAATTAAGATGATCTTTCAGTAGCCGAGAAGACAGTTCATAAGAGCCTAAACTAGGGTCATAGTCATGTGGGTGGATTGAAGGAAATGAAATCAAGAAAGGTTTTGAATGTAGAAATGAGACAAAATTTGACTTGTAAAAAAACTGGGTTTTTTTTGTGAGGAGGGGATAGAGAAAAATCAAGGCTGAATCCATAGATTTGAACTTTGACAAGACTCAGTCGATACTTTGGCTTAATGAAACCCTTGATCTGATTCACAACTCATAGATGAACTAGCTGAGAAAATCCAGGCAAATTACTTCAGCTCAGTATTCTTCAGTTTCGTCATTAGTAAAAATGGATATAATAGTATCTGATTCATAAGGCTGTGGAGTTTAAATGAGATGCAGAATGAAGTATTTTACAAGCCTCAAAGAACAATAGGAAGTTTAGTTATTCTTCCTAGAAGGAGTGGTGCTATCCGAAGAAATAGGGAAACTGTAAGAGAAAAGAAAACAGACAATTTTACGTGTTGCATTTGAGATGACCAATAGGCCATCACGAAACTGTGTTAGAAAAGGTATGCAAACATATGGGTCAATAACGTTCAGGTATTGTGAATTGGGTGGGGAATGTGCCCTTGCCCCCAGAAGGTACAGAGTTTCAAATCTGGATAATCTCAGTTTCTCTTCATAAATATAAATCTTCTAATCTTGATCATTATGTTGATATGTTAGAAAGGCTTCACTACAAATGTTCTCATCTCTAACAACATCCTAGAGTGCATAGGATAGGCTCTTTGGACTTCATTAGAGTCCCCAGCACATAGCTCAGGTTTGTTCATGCATTTTCTGAGGAAAAGGAAGGAGAAAATCATATGTTAACCAAAATGATTATACCTGAATTTCCCTCTTCTTTCATTTCTAAACAGGTTTCAATTCCATACTTTTCAGAGCCAAAGGGGTGGAGAAAATTCTCCCTTTTGCTACTTCCAAGGAGGGAAGGAAAGCTATTCTAGAGTTTATAGTTGGCTAGTCTCTGACATGAACATGAGAGGATAATAGTGATTCATCCTTGACTTTCCCTCCTGCCTCTTTCCAGTCTGTACTTGGTATATTTATTTTTAGTAGAAAAGACGGATCTTGACCTTTACCTTTAGAAAATCTGTCACAAGTAGGGAGATTTTGTAGTACAAATGGGACCTCAGATTCTATGGCTTATCTTATTACTGTGGATTTCAAATTGTGCATCATGATTTACACCACGATTTCTGTGCTGGCATTTTCATAACACTGGAGGAGTGAGGCTGAGGTCAAACTCCTTTTGCTGTGGCATGGTTCAAATGAAGGGCTTTTCATTCAATCTGTTATCTTAAAAGCTTTCTAAGTAGCAAAGCCTTAGAAAGGGGATAGCAACCCTTGGTCAAATGAGGCAACTTGTAAAAATAGGGTACAGTAAATGAGTTCCTTTCAATAACCTTTCCAAAATCTCCTAGAGTTAGCAGATTAACTCAGTTATGCTGTCCAATTTTTTATTCTAAAAATGGAGGGTAAATATGCATCAATAGGAATTTCCATTAACATGTCCAAATTTGGCCAGTTAAGACCATATACTTTAATTACAACATTTGGGTGAAAGCAGATTTCTTTCTCTCATGTAGGAAGTCAAATCAATCCCCAAAATGTAAAGTGGAAAACTTCTTTGCCTCCCACCACAATTTACTTCTAGTTATCTAACTGATCAAATTAATTTAATTCCATAAGCCTTTAATTATGTGTCTCTTGGGTTCATTCCAAAACTCTAAGAAACATTGAGTAAAGGACATCCATCCTTAGGTTTCAATAAGCATTTATTAAGCACCTACTCTTCACCAGGCATTATATTGTATGCTGGAGATCCAAAAATTAAATAGTCCCTGCCCTCAAGGAGATTTCTTTCTACTAATGGAAACTACTGAGTGAATGTATATAGGTATATATGTATGCATGTGAATATACATATATGTGCAGATAAGGAAAAATAAAAAAGATATTTTAAGTAAAAAAAAATTGTAACACAGTTTGGTGTAATGAATAACTAGAACAACCTCAGAGTCAGGAAGACTTGGGGTGAAGTCCTGCTTCAAATATTGCTATTCCAGTACTATCTCTTCGGGCAAGATAGTTACTATCTCTGGGCTACCAGGCAACTCTCTATTACTATAAGCTCCAGAGCACTTAGTACACAGACCAGACATTCCTTAACCTTCCTTTTGAATCTCCCAACTTTTTCCACCATGTCATTACCTTCTATCTCCTTTCCCTCCCGTGTCCTTTTCAGCTTTTTTTTGTTTTTACTGTGTTATCTTCTCTCATTAATATGAAAACTTCTTGAGAACAAAGATTTTAACCTGATATAGGAAATTCATTTTAACCTCCCTAAACCTCAGTTCCAGCATGCATAAAATAGGAATATTTATAATACTATCTTCAGTGAAGTTATTATGAGGAAAGGGCTTTAGAACTCCTGAGGCTCTATAGAAATATGACTCATTATTAATATAATGTTTAGAAAAGAGGGAGATCCCAATGCCAGTTCAAATCAGAGAGGAAAAAACTAGGACTTCACCCAAAAAATGGAGCTCACTGAATTAGGGGGCTTAACCAAGATGGCAGAATGGAAGCAGGAACTTGTTATGGGAATTTGAAGATTTTCCCTGCCCCTATGCCCTTCAATAGGCTTAAGTGTCTCTGAGAACCTTGCCTGATTTAAAAGTATACTGTGCTCACTAATAGGCTAAATGTGGTCACGTGGAGCCTGTGGTGGGAGGCTTGCTCTTCAGGAATGCTCACACCTTATTACTTTGTGATTGGGCAGTGTCAAGAGGGCTATGATATTCTCTGATCCAGGAGAAGGCTATATATACCCTGATGGAAGTTTTTTGCTTTGGGGCTGACTTTAAGAAGAGTTGTGCGATTTGGCCAGATGAGACTCTGGGAAGCCGTTGAGCCCCCCAGCTTTGAAAAACCCAAATGTTGATGCTTCCCTGTCTGGTAACTAAATAGGTATGGATGTAATGGCCAGATAACTGGAAGCCCGTCTGATGATCTGTTTCTTTCTCTGCTTGTAACTTCTGTTTGTATTCTGTTTGTATTCTCTGAAGCTCAGGGTGCTGACTTTTTCCCCTGAACTAGGTAAATGATATATGTTTGATTGATTAAAGTAAGATTGTTAACCCATTTTGAGTTGCTTTCCTTTAGAAAAGCAGATCTTAGAACCTGGGCTGGCAGCCACCCTGGGTGTGCTAGGGTACTTGCTGATACAGAACTTTTCTAAGCTCCTCCATCAATTCCATCATTAAACTTTAAAAATGGAATCTGAATGGATGTTAGAGTGACAAAACCCATTGGGAGATGGAACATGGCAGATTCCTGGTCCAGGAAAGTGCTCACATAGGTCTGGGCAGGGAAGCTGTAAAACCACACACAAGCAGATTTCGAGAGGACTGCTGCTGTGAACAGATTTCAAGGTTCTGATTACATAGTATAGTGAGCTCTCTATTCAGTACAAATCAGAGCAAAACATTCACAGAAAATCAAGGTATAGCATTCAAAATGTTACAACTTATCACAGAAAGTAAAAATACAGCATTCATCATGTCACAACTCGACAACTTATCAATAAAATTGCCACAAAGTTTTCAACAAAGTGGTCAAATAGTTTTAAAAATGTACAATCATTTAGTCAATCACAAATTCCTTAATTCAATCACAAAGTACAAAAGTCAAAGTTCTTCACCCCTAGGTCACAGTAAATCATAATCTTCTCAGTCAATACACAGTGTCCAACTAAAGTCTTCTTTCAGCTTGACTTGAGGCTGGCTCTCCTCTTCTGTGGCCCTAGCTCCAACTGTCACCTGGGTTTAAAGGCAGGCAGCTTGTCCAGCTTCTTATTCAGTTCTTCATCCAGTTCCCATTCCATATTGAAGCTTACAGTGTCCAGTCCACTTAAGTCCTTCACAGTTCCAGTTTCTGGGAAGGCAAAGATTGAAAGAGCCACAATAATATTCATACACATTGCCAGCACCACCATCAATTCACTATCTGCCTGTGAAATCAACCCAGACCCACCAATGAGGTCTGAGAACTCAACACATATCATCAACATAGAAATCAACACAGACCCACAAACAAGGTCCAAGAGGCCAGCACAAATCATCAGTAAAGTCCTAGGACCTCCAGAACACTACTCGAGGACTTCTGTAAACATACAACCAGAAAATCCTCTTTCAGGGCTTCCAGTAAGGTCCCAGGGCTTCTGTACAAAGTATCACAAACAAACATCAACACAGACAGAACAGAGAAACAGAGTGCCAGGACATCACTAGTTTTCTCCTTCTTGACTCTGCCACCACAAGAGTCCTTTTCTCATTTCTACTGTCCCTAGCCTGGGGCTTTCCTTATATATGGTCATTAGCTCCTCCCCAGGGGTTCACAAGTTCTAGGGTTCACAAGTTGTGAGGTTAAAATGTTCTGTTTCTTTACAGACATGATACAAGGCTCCAAAGAAACTTTAATTGAAACAAGGTATTAATTTAATAGCTGAAAAAAGGTGTGAACTACTTCTTTGCTTGCCATTACATGCAGAGCATGTGGGGGCTATACCAGCACAGACTTGAGAGCAGACTACAACAGAGTGAGAAGAAGCCTCAGCCAGCAGACTCACCCACCACAAGGGGCATTCACAGCTGTCCACAAGACTGAGGACTGGTAGGAGATGGGTAAGAGAAAATGCAGGGCCTACAGCAGTGACACCTGGGGCTGCTAGCGCACAGCCTAGATGTTTTCAAAATCACCTACCTGATCTTCTAGGAGCCAAGATGGCAGAGAAAAATCTAGTTGCTCTTACCCCCCCTTCCTGACCCAGAAAACCCAGAGCTAAATGTCCCACTCAGAGTAAAATCCTATATTAGTGGAAACAGCCTCAGCTTGGGAGACAATGAGGAAGGGTGTGAATGAGGATGTGCTGAGCCTGAAGTGAAGGGATGAGGTGTACCAACAAGCCCAACCTCAGCTGACTAGCAGGAGATCCCAAAGCCCAGGATGGTGGAGTCACCAAGTGCTAACAACACAAGCCCAGGTATTCCTTAGCACCACCAGGGGAATCTGCAGACACCAGTACTGCGGGCCACCAGGTGCTGAGCCTGCCTGACCTGTAGCCCAGAGGCACAGAGGTGGAAATTTGAAGAGGCCAGACTACTCCTCCCCCACAGGTTACTCTGTGAGCCTCAGGGTAACTCAGGAGAAACACTGAGAGTCCTGGCCTTGGTCTCAGCCTAGACACCCCGAGGCTACAAGCACACAATATTAACAACCAAACTGCTACTTCCCACCCAGAGAAGCATGGTACATCTATACCCCAGAAGGAGAAATCCACTCTAAAAGTTCAGTACACAGGGAATCACAATGGGCAAGAAGGAACCTGTGAAATCAAGATCAATATGATACTATTATAGTGAGCAAGAACAACCAAATTCAGAGGAAAACATGGACCCTATACTCACACTTGAGACCAAAGAAGTAAGTATGAATTGGTCTCAAGCCCAAAAAGCATTCTTGCAGGAGCTCAAGAAAGATTTCAAAAGCCAAATTAGAGAGGTAGAAGATAAATTTAGATCTACAGTGACTAAATTGGGAAAAAAAAACCTCACTGAAGAAAACAAATACTTAAAAAGTAAAATTGGTAAACTGGGATGATAGGTTCAAAATCCAACTGGAGAAAATACTTCCCTGAAAATGAAAGCTGAACATATGGAAAAGGAGCTCCAAAAACTAATCAAGGAAAATAATTCAGTAAAAAATTAGAATTACTCAAATTGAAGCTAAGGACTTTATGATGCATCAAGAGTCAGTCAAATAAAACATAAAGATTGAAAAATTAGAAGAAAGTGTAAAATATCTCACTGGAAAAACAACTGACCTGGAAAACATATTCAGGAGACATAAACCAAGAGCTATTGGTCTACCAGAAAACCATGATGAAAAAAGCAGCCTAGACAACATCTTCCAAAAGATTCTGAAAGAAAACTGTCCTGAAGTCCTGGAATCAGAGGGTAAAATAGTTATCAAAAAAATTCACTGGACTCCTCCTGAAAGATAGCCCATATTGAAAATTCCAAGAAATACAGTAGCCAAATTCCAGAATTACAAGGTGAAGGAGAAAGTACTGCAAGCAGCCAAGAAGAAACAATTCAAATATCATGGAACTACAGTCAGGATTACACAGGACCTAGTAGCTCCTACATTAAGAGATCAGAGGGATCAGAATTTGATATTTCATAAGGCAAAAGAGCCAGCAATGCATCCAAGGATCAACTACCTGGCAAAACTGAGCATACTTTTTCAGGCAAAGAGATGGTAATTTAATGAAATAAGGGACATCCAGACTTTCCTGATGAAAAGAGTTCAATGAAAAATCTGATCTCCTATTAGTCTCAAGAAAGACATAAAAAGGTAAACAAGGAAAACATACACTCAAACACACACACACACACACACACACACATGCACACATGCACACACATGCACATAACTTGGGATTCAATGAGCGCAAACTTTTACATCCCTGTATGAGAAGCAGATACTTGTCAATATTGAAATTTATATAATTATCACAACATTTAAAAGGAATATACATAGATAGAGTGTGGGTAGAAATGAACTAATCTGATGATAAAAAAAAAACTATTAAGTGGTACAAAGGGATTGTAATGGAATAAAAAGTAAGGATAGGGCAGAAAAGGGTAAATTGTGCCACACAAAGAGACATAAAAACATACTAGAGTAGAGGGGAAGGAGGGAGGGAGATGAACATCATATGAACTTTATTCTCATTGGTTCTGATTCAAAGAGGTATCAACATAATCAGTTAGGTTAATCTAACATGAAAAGACACAAAAACTCATTATAATAGAGGGAAAGGAGGAAGGGAGAGGAGCACTGTATGAAATTTACTCTCATCAGTTTTGGTTTAAGGAGGGAATAACATACTCCATTAGTTATAAAAAATTCATTGTGACCTACAGGCAGTAGCAGGTGTAAGGAGGGGGTGAAAAGAGGGGATTGGTTAGAAGGGAGGGAAATAGTAGTAAGGGGAAAGGGTAGGAACTTAACAGGAAACTATATCCTATTAAAATGCACCATCAAGAAAGAAGCAATATCATTATTTAACATATATGCACCAAATGGTATAGCATCCAAATTCCTAAAGAAGAAGTCAAGGAATTAGATGAAGAAAATAGATAGCAAAACTATGGAGGACCTCAATCTCCCCCTCTTTGAACTTGATAAATCTAACTTCAAAATAAACAGGAATGAAGTTAAGGAGGTGAACAGAATTTTAGAGAGGCTAGATATAATAGATTACTGGAAAATATTGAATGAGGATAAAAGGAATATACCGTCTTCTCAGCAGTACATGGCACATACACAAAAATTGACCATGTACTAGTGCATAAAAACTCATAATTCAGTGCAGAATGGCAGACAATTTGATTACATTAAATTGAAAAGTTTCAGTACAAACAAAGCCAACGTAACAAAGATTAGGAGGGAAGTGGGAAACTGGGAAAGTATTTTTATAACCGGTGTCTCTGATAAAGGCATCATTTCTAAAATAGAAAATTGAGACAAATCTATAAGAATACAAGTCATTCTCCAATTGATAAAAGGCCAAATGATATGAACAGGCAATTTTCAGAGGTAAAAATTAAAGATATCTATGAGTATATGAAAAAATAATCTAAATCACTATTAATTAGAGAAATTCAAATCTAAACAACTCCGAGGTACCACATTTCACCAATCAGATTCGCTAAGATGACAAAACAGGAAAATGACAAATGCTGGAGAGAACATGGAACAATTGTAACACTAATGCATTGTTGGTGGAGTTGTAAACTGATTCAATCATTCTGGAGAGCAATCTGGAACTATGCCCAAAGGGCTATAAACAATTGCATAAACTTTGACCTAGTAATACCACTTCTGGGGTTATATTCCAAAGAGATCATAGAAGTGGGAGGAAGGCTCGTATGTACAAAAATATTTATTGAAGCTCTTTTTGTGGTGACAAAGAATTGGAAATTAAGAGGATGCCCATCAACTGGGGAATGGCTAAACAAGTTATGGTATGTGAATTTAATTGAATACTATTGTGCTATAAGAAGTGAGGAGCAGATGGACTTCATATTTTCCTGGAGAGTCTTATACAAACTGATGCTGAATGAGAAGAGCAGAACCAGAAGAAATCTGTACACAATTACAGACACAATGTATGTGTGATGACCAACTTTGATAGACTAGAGTCTTCTCAGCCATGCAGGTTTATAAGACAACTCCAAAAGACTCATGATGGAAGGAGATGTCTACATTCAGAGAAAGAACTAGAAAGAACAGAGTTTGAATGCAGACTGAAGCTAACTACCTGCTCTCTTTCTTTTTCTTGTTTGGTTTTGTTTCCTCTTTCCCATTGTGCATTCCATTGGCTACAATCCTTCTTTACAACCTGACTAATGTCTAATGTGAAAGTATTTGCAGATCCTATACTTGATTGCAAGCCATCATAGGGGATGAGAGGGAGGAGAGGGAGGGCAAGAAAACTTGAAACTCAAGGGATTGTGGAACTGAATCTTGTAAACTAAAAGTAAAGAAACTAATTAGTAAAGAAAAAAATGTTTTAAAAAATTCAGATCCAAAGACTGTAGGTTTGCCACCCATTGTAATCACCTACTCCAGCCTTGAGGACCTGAGGAGTTTTTCCAAGAAAAGATCTGTTTTTTTTTCTTTACCAGCTTCCCCTAGTTGTGCCTGTCTATCAATAAACACTATTAACTATTATCTACTGTTCCAAACATTTCTGGTCACCTGGTCAACCACAAAGAGAGTTGACTGGAGATAGATGTAAACATAAATTAAAGCAGAGAATCAAAGTCTACCTAAATGTGGAATTTTCCTAGCTGAAGGCTTGGTGTGATTGTGAGTGTACTTCTAACTTTTAATCTCAAACAAAACTGCTAATACAACAGAATAAATAGCTTTAGATGCCATTATTTTACTGCTAGACTTAAAAACAAGCTAGTTATTGTAATGGTATAACAGAGCTGATCATGTCACTCCCCTTATAAATTGTGAGTCTTATTTGGATAAGTTATTTCATCAGTTCTCCAAGCCTACTAGTCTACTACAGTTACAGCACACTCTTTGTTTGACTTATCACCACCCCATCCCCCTTTATCAGTGACACAACACTTTAAGAGCCCTGGAAAAACTCCATACTGAAGCCAACTTAGTGACTGAGTCTTTGCTGTAACCTCCACATTATGAGAAGACCCAGCCTCACTGTTCACTCTCCACTCCCAGTTCATCCTCTAGCCTGCATCCCTGAGCACAATGAGAAATTATCTGAATTCATTTCTAACCCATCAGATCTTCCCATCCTAGTAATTCTGAAGCCCCTGATGTCATTGTACAAATGCCATTCTCTGTCCCTCCCCACCCCCCCCACTTTCTGGTCTTGTTTCTATCTCCAACACATTCTTAACCTACAATGCTCCCATTCAATATTTAACAACTCCTACTTTGCTCTCTAGAAAGCCTGCTTCATAGACAACAAACTTGCTTTCATCTTGTTATTTCTCACTCTTTCCATCTTCTTGTACTCTCTGAAATGTGGCTCCCTCCTGATGACACATCTTCCCTGGCCA
>JAQQSV010017967.1:0-11494 GCA_028646515.1 Pseudochirops corinnae | reverse complement strand
GAGAATAGATTGGGGGAGGGGGGACACACTGGGATGGCTGTTTTGGGGCGGTGGGTAGGGGAGAGATGGGGAGAAAATATGTAACTCAAAATCTTGTGGAAATGAATGATGCAAACTAAAATAAAATTTAAAAAAAACCTTGAAAATAAAAAAAACAAAATAAATTATAAAATTAAAAAATAAAAAAAGAAAAAAATTGTGCTAATACTGTCTAAATGAACTTATTTATTCAATGCCATAACAATAATACTACCAAAGGAATACATTTTAGAGATAGAAAAAATAATACCACATTCATTGGGAAGAGCAAAAGGTCAAGAATATCAAGGAGATTAGTGAAAACAGGGAGCCTAGCAGTACCAGATCTTGAAGTTATGTTACAAAGCAGTTGTCATCAAAATAGTTTAATACTTAGTAAGAAATAGAGAGGTTGATCAGTGGACTAGATTAGGAGTTCAGTATTTAGAAGCAAATGAACACAGTAATGTAGTGTTTGATAAGCCCAAAGTCCCTACTACTGAGACAAGAACTCATTATTTGACAAAAACCATTGGGAAAATGAGAAAATAGTGTGGCAGAAACTAGGTACAGACCAACACTTCATTACACCAAGATAAGCTCCAAATGTATATGTGATTTAGAATATGACATAAGCAAATTAGAGGAGAATGGGAGAAATTACATGTTAGATTTATGGATGAGTGAGAGTCTGTCACTAAACAAGGGATAGAGATGGTTGCAGAAAGGTAAATGGACAATTTTGATTACATAAAACTTTAAAGTTGTTGCACAAACAAAACTGAATGCAGCTAAAATTAGAAGAGAAGAAAGAAATTGGGGAAAAAGCATTGCAGTCCAATTACTTTGATAAAGTTCTCACTTCAAAGATATATATGTGGAACTGAATCAAATTTATAAGAATAAGAGCCGTTTCCTAATTGACAAATGGTAAGAGGATCTGAATAGTTTTCAAAGGGAGAAATACAAGCTATCGATAGCCAAATATTTAAAAACTATTAAGCAGACAAATGAAGACCAAAACAATTCTGAGGTACTACCCTAAACCCACCAGACTGACAAAGTAAAACAACAAATGCTGGAAAGGCTATGGGAAGACTATTTTCTACTTTTTTTTTTTTGCTTTTTGGAGGGGAAGGTAGGGCAATTGGAGTTAAGTGACTTGCCCAAGATCACACTGCTAGTTTTTGTGTTAAGTGTCTGAGTCTGGATTTGAACTTAGGTCCTCCTGACTCCAGGGCTGGTGCTGTATTCACTGTGCCACCTAGCCACCCCTCTTTTCTTTTCTTTTTTGATGCATTATTGGTGGAGGTGGGAACTGAACTAGCCATTTTGGAAAGCAGTTTGGAACTATGTCCAAAAAGTTTTTAAATTGTACAAACCCAGCAATACTGATATAAAGTCTACTCCCAAGAGATCAAAGAAAGAGGAAAAGGACTTGTGTACAGAATTATATGTAACACTTCTATTTGTGCTGGCAAAGAACCAGAAACTGAGGGCATGTCCATCATTTAGGAAATAGCTGAATAAGTTATGGGATATGATATGGAAGTAACAGCATACTATTCTGTTATAAGAAATAGAGAAAGGGATGGCTTCAGAAAAACCTAGAAATATTTGTATGAACTGGTGCAAAGTGAAGTGAGCAGAACCAGAAGAACAATTTACACAGCAACAGCAGTATTGTAAAGATAATCATCTTTGACGGATTTTGTAACTGATCAGCATGATGACCAACCACAATTGCAAAGGGCTCATGATGAAATGTACCCACCTCCAGATAGAGAACTGACGAATTTAGGTCAGATTGAAGCATATCTTCCTTCCTTCCTTCCTTCCTTCCTTCCTTCCTTCCTTCCTTCCTTCCTTCCTCCCTTCCTTCTTCCTTCCTTCCTCCCTTCCTTCTTCTTTCCTTCTTCCTTCCTTCTTCCTCCCTTCCTTCCTCCCTCCCTTCTGTCTGTCTGTCTGTCTGTCTGTCTCTCTTTGGAATTTGTTTTGCTTAAATGTATGCATGTGCTTATGTACACACACACACACACATATACATATACATATGTGACAAGATTTGTTTTTCTTGCTTTCTCCATGTGAGAGAGGAGAAGATGTGAGGGAGAGAATAAAATAAAAGTTGAGGAACCCGTTTCTGTTTTGAAGTTCAATTTCCAGAAATCTTTGGATATATGGAAAGCAGAGATTCTTTTTTGTGTCATTGGTTCCTTTAGGAGTCTGATGAAGTCTATGGATCCCTTCTCAGAATGCTTTTAAATTGATAAAATAAAATACATAGGATTACAAAGGAAATCGATAACGTTAAAATATAGTTTTCAAAATGTAATTAATAAAACAAATTCAGAGATCCCGCATAAAAAACTGTTTATGTAAAGGAAGGGGTTGAATTATCACCTCTACAAAGATGATTTTCATATGTGTTTATCCAGTCCTAGTCTCATATCATCAAAAGCCTTTTGGACATATAGAACCAAATGTCCTGTAGATTTCTCAAGCTCAACACATCCATAATGGAACTAATTTTCTTTCCTCCAAAACCTTCCCCTCTTCCAAATTTCCTTATTACTCCCTTAGGACATTCGCTGTCTTCCAACCACGGGTCAGCTAGATGGTGCAATGGATACAGTGTCAGGTCTGGAGTCGGGAAGATTCATCTACATGTTCAAATCTGTTTTCACTCACTATGTGACCCTGGACAAATCACTTAACCCTTTTTGCCTCAGTTTCTTCATCTGCAAAATGAGCTGGAAAAGGAAATGGCAAAGCAGTCCTATATCTTGGCCAAGAAAACCCCAAATGGAGTCATGAAGAATCAGATGTGACTGAAAAACGACTAAACAACCACAAAATCCTCCAAATCTCCAGGCTTGTGATCTCAGTACTATCCTTGACTCCTCACTTGCACTAACCCCACATGACCAATCCATTGCCAAGGCTCGTTGTTCTATCTCCACAACATCTTTCATATAAGTCCCCTTGTTTCTACCCACATAACTGACCCCTATTGCAGACCCTAATCAAGCATAGACTAAAGAGCTTTCTGTTTAGTCTCCTTGCTCCAAGTTTTCCTCAATCTAGTCTATCTTCCATTCAGCTACTAAAATGATCATCCTAAAATTTAGGTCTGCCCATGTCGCTCCCTCTCCCCTCAACTCAGTAAGCTCCAGTTTCCTTCTATTACTTCTAGAGTCAAGTAGAAAATGCTCTGTTAGGTTTTTAAAGCCTGACACAACCTGATCCTTTCCTACTTTTCCGGTCTTTTTACACCTCACTCCGCAATCTAGCTACACCAACCTTCTTTCATTTGTTGAACATGACACTCTATCTTACAATGCTCCTTTTTTACTGCTTACTCTCTAGGACTAAAATGCCTTCCCTTTTCACTCTGTGGGTCACCCGGATTGAGCTCAAATCCCATCTTTGGCAAGAGGCCTTTCCCAGGTTCCTCTCTGCTGCCACACTACCTCCCTCCCTACATTTCCTCTGAGGTTATCTCCCATTTATACTCTGTAGACTTGAAGGAAGTCTAGGCAACCTTCGGGGCTGTCTACCAGACAGATTTTTTTTCCACTCTAGATTTCTGGGTAAGGTTTCAAGATAACAGAGTGACAGGCATAGTAGTGTTTTGGACTTGGGGTCAGAAGACATGAACTTGAATCTCACCTCTCTCATATCCCATTGTGTGATTCTGTTAAGGGGCTTTTCATCTCCTGGTCTAGGATTTATACATATATACATACATATACATATACACATTTATACATTTATACATATACGTATATACATGTATATATACATATATACTTATATATACACACATACATATAAAAATTATATTTATATATTTATTTATAAAATTTATACATATACATTTGTATTATCCTATAAATATATATCATATATAAAATTATTTATAAAATATAATATTCTTTATATAAAAATATATATTTATTCCCTATTCTTTTATAGATATATATGATATATAAAATCATATAATATATATCATATATATCTATAAAAGAATAGCGAATAAATAAAATGACATCTAAGATCACATCACCTTCAGCTTCTATTTTGATGATTTGGTGAATTATGCCACCCCCAAAAGAGAATCTGATCTCTCAAGTCATAGTTATCTCTGAGTCAAATATTGTACTGGTATATGTAGACAGTGAGGGGAAAGAAGAAGAAAGAGAAATATTAAACAAGAGATCAAAACAAACCAGGAGATCTTTTGGCCATGACTGCAAAATGAAAGCATTGTTCAACAAAGTGCTGAATGTCCTGATTATATAAAATCAGGATTATATAAAATATTTTCCATCTATGTAGATGGATTTGTATTAATCACGGGCTTTTGAGAAGCCCTTTGAATCAGTCGATCGACCAACGAGGAATGCTGGACCCTAGAAATACAAAGATAAAAATGAAATAGTAACCACCCTTAAGAAGCTTATGATATATTTGGCAAGACAACACATACATAAATTATGTAATACACATGTAATACATTATGCATACATACATACATACATGGGCTATTGGAAGGGCTTTCTGTTTAGTCTCCTTGCTCCGAGTTTCTCCTCACTCTAGTCTATCTTTCATTCAGCTACCAAATTGGAAGATCTGAGTTAAAATCTGGTCTCAGAAACTTACTAGCCATGTAGTCCCAGGCAGGTCATTAAACTTCTGTCTGCCTTAGTTTCCTTAACTACAAAATGGAGTCCAATGGATCCCATGAGGATCCAATGAGATACTATTTGTAAAGCACTAGCACAGTTTCTGGCACATCTAAGGAATTTAATATATGTGTGTTGCCTTCTCCCTGCAACATAGGACAAAAATTTAAACCACAATAAACACGAGGTGATATGAGGGGAGGGAAGATTCATCAGGGTTCAAGAAAGGCCTCATATAGAAGGTAGAATTTAATCTGGTCTTTGAAGGGACCTGGAGTTTCTACTAAGTGGAGATGAGAAAGGATTGTATCCCAGGCATGAAAAATAGTATTTGCAAAAGCACAGAGAGGGTGTATCATGTTTGAAGAACCTCAAGGAGCCCAGTTAAACTGGAACTTAGGCATATATGAAGGGTAATGACATATACATGTTCTGGAAAGGTAGATTGGAGCCTGGTTGATAGGACTTTAAATGCCAGACAGAGGTGTTAGTATTTCATTCTAGCAACAGGAAGCCATTAGAGTTTACTGAGTAGAGGAGTGATATGCTCAAACCTCTTCTTTACCAAAATTATTTTGGCAGCCTTGTGGAGGATAAATTAGAGAAAGGAGATTTGAGACAGGTAAAATGACCATTTATTAGATGACTAAAGAGACTGGAAACAATTCATTGCCACGGAAGGGAATACCTAGAATTAAACCAACAACCTCATCAACACCATACCCCATAATATTATTCTTGATCTTATTAACACTATACTCTGAAATGATACTAGGGAAAATAGTAATTGTGGTGGTACTCAGAGGAGGACAGAGCAAGTCTTATGAGCTCTACCCTGACCTTCTAGTTTTATTAAGTGAAGCATCATGATAATTTGCATGGATATAGTGCTGGAAGCCAGGCACACCATAGGAGATTAGAGAAATTTTCTCATTCTAACCAGGAGGGAGAGTTTCAGTTGAAGGGAAGTAAAGTAATTCAAAGGACATAATTGACTTAACAATTTTGCCAGCTGGCTGAGTACAGCTGTTGGTGTGATTCACAAAAGAGCTAGACTGTCCCTGAGGCTGTAGACTAGCTTCTCAGTGAGAGGTATAACCACTCCCTTTCTGGGAAAAGTCCATGTAGCAGTAGCAATTCAGTGGAGAACTAGTAAATGGCAGAAACTCATCAGAGAATTAACAAATGGCAATGGACCAATAGCGACTCAGCCAATTGAACTAAATCTAAACTGAGAACCAGAAGATGGCATAAGCGAAAAAAAGAAAGAAAAAAAAAGAAGAAGAAGAAGAAAAGAAAAGAAAAATAGTCTCATAAAGGATGTCAGTAAGTTATAGCATTGTTTGGAATCTCAAATGAGATTAATACAGAGTGTCCCAATAGCTTAAAACCACACTAAGACTTTTGGGAATCCTGTATTATAAATTATTTTGCAAACTTTATAGCACTATATTATTCCCAGCAATTATTATTATTAATAATTATTATAATATGTAAATACATTATACATAACTATATAAAATATGTAAACAACTAGGTTCCTCAGTGGGTAGAGTGTTAGACCTGGAGTCAGGAAGATCTAAGTTCAAATCTGGCCTCAGACACTTACTAGCTATGTGATGAGGGGCAAGTCACTTAATTTACATTTGTCTTAACCCACTAGAGAAGGAAATGGCAAACCACTCTAGGATCTTTGCCAAGAAAACCTCATGAATAGTATAATCCATGTGGTTCCAAAAAGTCAGACATCACTGAATTGACTGAACAACATATGAAATATATAAATAAGATGAGCAATAAAGATACTTTTATTAATAACTATAATAATAATATATAATCCAATTAAGGCAGGTCTATTTATCACTATTCATGCTCATATTATTGCAGAGTTCTTGACACAGCATTGACCATCACATTGAATTTATGCTTCATACTCTTACCCATCTCTCTGTTTGAGGAAGGTATGAGATAACCTTATAGAGTCACAGATTTAAGACTGGAAAGATCATATCATCCAATTCCAAATTTTATGTGTGTGGAAACTAACACACACAGAAAAACTAAATGACTTGTTTTTCAAGGTCAGAATTTTAGTAAGTAGAAGAACTCTTGTTCACACCACAGTTCTCTGACTCCAAACTCAGTAATAATAGTTTCCTTACTGTAAGTCCATTTCATGTCCAAGTAAAATGCCTCTTATATAACCTGCAATGGAATAAGGGCTCTAGGAGCCCATGCTTCTCTCAGACTTAGTTTCTTTATCTGTAAACACTGACTTATAGAGTTGTTGTGAGGATCGAGTGAGATTACACATCAAATGGGCTTTGTAAACCTTAAAACACTATATAAATGCTAGCAATGATGATGAAGATCTTGATGATAATGATGTCATCAAGGCTTGGGCCAATAGGAATTAAGAACATAATTTAGGGCTTAAGCCCATTTTACTTCCTTGAGGAGTTGAGTAATCATACATCACCATTGAGGAGAGTCTTATGAAAATGAGTTTGAGCCCTGGGTTATGAGAAACAACATATAAAATTGCCAAGACTCTACCAACTATATCTTGTCTTCCTATAGTACCTTCTACTTGGACTTTCCAATACCTTCATGTAAGGGAAGGAATTTAAAAAATTTTAAGCACCATCCAATATCCATAGACAGTTTGATTTAAGGAAGCTCATGAGTACTTTTTGTCTGGGATTTCTAGTGTTATTTCTTCCTGAATTCCAAATACCACCAAGTTCTCTAAAGTTTACATATGGAGTATTTTTTTTAAAGACACTACCACATTAAAAGATACAGAATACCTGATGTGGTTTTCTTTTAAGGGGCAAATTTTAAAGAATGCAGAGTATGTATGGTCTTTCACACACAAACACTCAGAGTCCCAGCGGGCTGCACCTGGCAAAGAGAACGGACAGGCAGATGCCACTCCCCCCCACTGGAAATTATGCTGCCACCAGATACAAGGCTTCAAAGAAATAGAAAAACCGGAAAACTAATTAGAAATGGAAACAAGCTGGGGAAAAATGACCTAGAAGAAGAAAAAAAAATCTGATGGAAGAAAAGACTAATAGAAGACAAATAAACTTGGTGGGGGAGGGGGAATAGAATTTCCTGAGGAGAAGAAAATCAAGTTTATCATGCAGCAAGGTATATTCTGAGGTACATGGAAGGGCACCAAGAGATACACTTCTGAATAATGAGGGAAAAATTGGAATCTCTAAGAATAGCATCATTGTACTCAAGCCATTGTGGAATCCATGTCATTCCCCTTCCATTCCTTTACTGTAGATCCATTAAAGTTTTGACCAGAGGTTGCTAGCCAGAATCGCTTAAGATGTTACTGGAAAAGGAGGAAATTTGGGTTTCCCACAGAAATATGCTTGAAGGAAATAATTTCCATTCAGCATTATAAGCAAAAAAATAGGGATGGGATAGGGAGAGTGTTACTATGATACTATTCCCCACGAAAATTTAGTGGGTCCTTAGAAACTGCCATTCCCTCTAGGAAGGAAAGAGGAGAGGAGAGAGGATTTTAGCTTCCTCTCTGTTATTCTAATATGGAATGCTGTCACTTGATATTCTTTTTAAAACTGAAAATTGACAATACAAATATTTGGCATTTAGCCCGGTTGTTGCAAGAAGATGCTTTACTGACTACTTCTGAATATTATGCTGGATGTAGACCCTCACATCCTGTGAAGTAAGGTTTCATATAATGCTGAACTATATCCTATCTATAAAAATATTTTAATATGAAAAATAAATTCATTAATAAGCATTTACTTATCATCTACTATGTGCCGTCTACCATGTCAGGTGCAAGGGATTAAAATAATAAATATAACACACTTGATCATGAAACTGGGTGGCACAGTGGACAGAATGATGTCAAGAAGACCTGAATTCAAATCCTGCTTCAGATACTTACTAGCCGGTTGAACTCTTTTGTGACTGTGAGACTACTTCACGTTGCCTATTTATGGCGTGGTTGACAAAAATTGAATTCTTAACAACAATTAGAAGTATATCACATAACACAAAAGACTCTGCTTTAGACCAGGTCTCTAAATGTGTCCGAGAACAGTCTTCCAATTTAGGTCCAAGAAGAGACCTCAGAGCTGGATTATAGTAAGAGCTCAGAACCTAAATTGTCATTTGCTGCTGAAAGAGTGTATAGAAGGAAAACATTTACAGGTGATCACAGCTGATTGGAGGGAAAGATTTGCTGGTGATCAGAAAGTTCATGCTGTTCTCTTTGCCTTTCCTACTATATACCACCTAAGAGGTAGAAACTTCAAAGCCTAGCCAAGGGAGCCACCTGGAAAAATTTTGCAGAATCCAGGCTTAGTGGATCTGCTTTTGGCCAAAAGAATATAATGATGCTTCAGATCCCAGACAAGTGAGCAGACTTGGAAAACTCCTATCATTCCCCAGGCTAAGGGTTCTGACTTGCATGGGTAGAGGAAGTTCCTCCCTAGGAACTCCCTATGCCAGTCAGTCAGTCTTTTAGGCAACTAGTATTTACTAAACATCTACCCTATGCCAGGGAGGTCCAGCCCCTGACCTTATGCTATCCATGATGCTTTTAGCACCTCTGAATTTAGCATACACCAAACAGTTTATTAAAACAATAGTATTCGTGTTTCAAGTGCAGGAAGTGCCTCCAAGAATAGTCAACTGGACATCAGGAATTACAGGTCCGTTTCCTAGAGCTGAAACCATGTGATTTGCAGCAATCTGCTTCCTCAACTGCACTGTTTACAAATTAATAGAATGCTGGAATCATGGAGTAGTCAAGTTGGAATAGTCCAAGGAAACAGAAGGGCAGGAAAGTTGGAAGAAGAAACTGGAAAGCCAATCAGATTAGTGCTACCCAAACCTGCAGGTTCAAGGATGTTGCATTGAGAACGTGGCAAAGGGTAGTGAATAAAAATAATATATAGTACTTATATAGTACTTAAAGTTTTCTAATCACTTTATGTTTATTATTTCATTTTGATTCTCACAATAACAGTGAGACAGATGCTGTTGTTACCTCCATTTTACAGATGAGGACAATGTACCAAAAGTAGTTTATTGACTTGTCCAGGATCATACAGCTAGTATTTCTGTGGTAGGATTTGAACTCATTTCTTCCTAATTTCCCATGCCAGCATTGTCTACTACACCATCTAACTGCAGGTAAGCCAGGAATAGGAAAGTGAAACCAAATTCATCACTCAGCCAACATTTATCGAACATTTAAGGTAGTTTGCTAAACATTTGGATACAAAGAAAAAGGAAAAAAAGAATCCCTTCCCTCAAGGAGTTGACGTTCTAGTGGGGGAGGTGATAGGTTGTTTAAATACAGACCAGGTGTATCAAATGGCACTAGCATCTGGGATGGGGGTGGGGGACCAGGAAAGGACCCAGGAGGATGAGTGTTTTAGAAAGCCTGGGATTCAGGGAAATGCCCAGTCATTGAGGAAGCCAGCACAGAGGTACAGAGAGAACATCAAGTAATACATAAAAGGGTATAGATTGGAATGGGCCAGCTAGTTAAGGGCTTCAGATGACAAACAAAGGCCATTATACTTGATCCTATAGGTAATAGAGCCACTAGAGTTTACTGGGGACAGTTAGGTGATGTTCTGCATAGAGTGCTTGGTCTGGAGTCAGCAAGACTCATCTCCCTGGTTCAAATCTGATCACTTCAAGTCACTTCAATTCTCTAGGCCATCCCCTGCCCTCCTCCCCTCCCCCCCTCTGCTCTGCTCCTCTCCCGCAGTCAATGTACATACCAATTGTTTCTATTTTGGCCAGAAGCCCAGAGAGTTTTCCCCTCCCAGACTGATTTTTTTTTTTGACTAGGTAAAGACGCCATTCTCTGCCTCATTTCTTGCCTAGCCTTAATCACTCAATGGGTATTGCCTTGGTCAAACTGAGACCTGTTAGAGACCTTACCTTAAAAAGGCCAAGGTCTCCCTCTGCATGCAGGGCCATCACCAGTGATCCTGATCTATATCCTGCCCCTGGACCCAGATGGCTCCGGAGGAGAAAGTGAGGTTGGTGACTTTGCACAATCCTGCCTCGCTTAAATCCAATTCACTTGCATGTCATGGCATCACTTCCATGATGACACCGTTCAAGGAAGGACAAACAACAATGGAGGAAAGGAAGGAGATCCTGTCTTTGTTTTGCAGGTTTAGGCAGCAAGAGGCAAAAGCCCTAGATATTTGAAAATCTGATGGATTGATAATGATTTCTGATGGTGACTGGTTTACTATATTTCATGCTGCTAAGTCTGATGCTTTTTGATATTGTTATACTTTTCATAATCTAATTAAATCATTTCCCTTTGGTTATTCTATGAAGTCTAAGTGAATTTTAATGGGTACATATGCATAGGAGTAGTTTCCAGGGAATAGGAGCTGAGCCAAGCAGAGTATCTAGAATCTAACATGTGAGAAAAGTCTTGGGGAGTAACAGGGGAAGGAGCAGTAAAGGGACCTGCCAAAACCACTAGCTCACATACATTTCCCAAGTGGGACACGGAGAAGTTAAAGTAACTTGGCCAATCACATAGAATATGTCCCAAGAAATGAATCTAGGAAATCTGATTCCCAAATTACTTCTCTCCTCCTAGATCAACCCAATTTGTTATGGATTATTTATTCATGATTCCTTGAGCTAATTTTGCCAGTATTCAACTCAAGAAATAATCTTTTTTTTTAAATTTCAAATGATTCCTAATTTATTTAATCAGTGTGAATTTTCCCTCTATCAATGCAGATTGTAAT
>JAQQSV010017966.1:0-11494 GCA_028646515.1 Pseudochirops corinnae | reverse complement strand
ATATAAATTTTTATAAAATTTGTAAATTTTTATAAATTTGACTCAGTTCCATATAAATGTGAGAAATGAAGCCTCTCTCAGAGAAATTTGCTGTAAAAGTTTTTTGATATTGCTCAACTGTCTGCTGTAACTTTTAGCAAAATTCAGTTTCTCCAAATATCTTTTAATTAGATCTCTCTTTGCTTTGGCTTTGTCTGAGATCATGACTGCTACTCCTGCCTTTTTTACTTCAGCTGAAGCATAATAAGCTTCTATTTCAATACTTTAGTTTAACTCTCAATGTGTTTCTGTTTCAAGTATGTCTCTTATAAATATGTTAGATTCTGGTTTCAAATCTATGTTATCTGCTTCAATTGTGTGGGTGAGTTCATCCCATTTACATTCACAGTTATGATTATTAACTGTGTATTTCCCTCCATCTTATTTTTCTTCTCTTTAACCTTCTTATTTTTCTTGACCCTTCTCAAAACTTTGTTTGCTTCTGAACACTGCCTCCCTTAATTGACTCCCCCTTTTATTGTCTCCCCAAGCCCTATCTCTTATCTTTCCCCCCCATTTTCATAGTGGATAAGATAGATTTCTACACTCAATTGGGTCTGCATATATATTCTTCCCTCTTTGAACCAATTCCAATGATAGTGAAGTACAAGCATTGCTTACCACCCATCCTTATTTTCTCATCTACCATAGAAGCTCTTCCTTGTGTGCTTTTTTCATTTTAGAAAATTTTCCCCATTTTACCTCTATCCATTTTTTCCAGTGCATCTCTCTTTCTCATCACTTCATTTTTTTTTTCTGGATCTCATCCCAAAATAATTGACTCACATTCATGTCCTCTATCTACGTAAGCTCTTTCTACCTAATAACAATAAATAATAATAAAAAGTTCTTAGAAGGTAAATTATCATCTTCCCATAAAGGAATGTAAATAGTTTAACTTTATTGAATCCTAACCACTCAGTCTATGTAAATTTTCCTAGCAACAACAATGAGATATGAGAACAGAGATTTAGGAGATCTAATTTCTTGATTACATTATATATTCCACTGTACACCTAAACCACTACTGTGTGCCCTTGAGACTTTAAGGTAAGGGACTTGCATTCCTCTGAGTAATAAACTTTGTCTAGCAATTCTTTTACTACTTCTGTTTTTTCTTAATACCTCCTCCCCCACATCCCTTTTCAAGATCTTACTAAAAGCCAGTTATTTGGCTAACTAATAGATATCAACTGATAATCACTTGGAGAAGATGTTGTGGGGAGTCATGAGCTATATAGGACATGAAAAATTATCCCTCACCACTTCAGGGTTCATCCCTGAGGGGACACATAGTCAGATTGGCTGTGAAGACCCAGCCTGTCAAGGTGAGTTGGAGTTGGAAGAATACCTATCAAGATATATGTGACATTTCTATGGGTATATATCTCCTCTCTCTAGATTATAAGCTACTCAAGGGCAAGGACTGTTTTATTTTTGTATTTATGTTCCTGACTCATAGCATGATGCCTGGTATGTTAGGTACTTCATAAACACTTGTTGATTTATTGAATGATAGATTAGTCATGGCTGGACTGTGATTATTGGCTATATATAGCAAGATCAATCTCCTCTTAGCAACTTCAGCTTCTATAACTCTTCAACCTTAGCATTCCTCCTGCCTCCTGCAACTTGCCAAGGTTTCATATGCATTCTCAACAAAACATCAAAACTGAAAATACCGTAGCCATCTGTCAATGGCAGTTCTTCAAGAAGTAGTTGAAAGGGGAACCTCCCCCTGGCAGAACCAGTAGGAATTGCTATGTCTCACCAGGGGAATAATTACTGCCACATCTTCCAAATTCTCTTGCATAGCATGCACAGGGTACAAATTGCTAGCTTTATCCCAAGTTTAAGGCAGTTATTCCAATATTTCTTCCTGCCTTCTACCCCCCACATATAAACACACATACACCATGGTAAAATATTCCCTCCCATCTTTTGAATAATTGACATGGAGCTATCCACTATATGTGAGGCCTCTGGGCAAAGTGTTTATGAGAAGAAGGTGACATTTTCTTTCCCTTCACCTCCAGCTGGAGTGAAACCAGCAACCTTCTTGTAAACACAAATTGAGAGATTCTTGTCATCTGGAAGGAGATGGGATAAAATTTGGACTTTTTCCCTGAGCCTGGGTGGAAGGAGTTTCCCTTCAAAGAGGAGCATTGCCAGCTTTCCCTGGCATCAGAGAAAGCCTAGAAATGGACATTACTTACCAAGATCCCTTTGTCTGTGTGTGTGTGTCCTTTCTGGTCAGTCCTTAGATGAGGTTTTCACTTTCTGCCATCCCAGTCAGTCAGCTTTTTTGCCATCCTTGAATTAGAGAAAGCATATCATTCCCTCTTTCTGATATGGGTTAGAGAAGATCTTTAATGCTGATAATGTTTTCTTGGATTCCTCTATATCAACTAATATCATTCTTTCCATTTTCTCAGTGTTGAGATGTGTATGAAGGGGATGACAAAAGTGAAGCAAATGAGTGGATCTCTACAGAAAGTGAATTCAAAAGAAGGAAACCAGTAGAGATGCTTACTGAACTCCGTCCCATAGGAATTGAATACTGCAATATAAAAAGTGTTGGAATTGGAATAGAAGAAAATAGGGTTAAAACCTGGCTCCACCAATACCTATATGACTTTGGGCAAGTCACTCAACATCTCTAGGGCCCAACTTCCTGATCTATTAAAAGGAGAGGATTGGCTTATATTAATTTTAAAATCTTATCCTGCTCTAACCTATGATGCTATACATGATGCTTTCAAACTCTGGAGGTTCCCAAATTAAGGCTTACTATGGATAAAAGCAAGAAATCCAAGAAATGAAAGAAAAGCTCCCAGGATGATAATGTTTTATGAGAACAGAACAACCTATAAGGAAAGGGAATCTTTACAGAGATGGCAAACACATCATTTCTTGAGAAAAGTCCTAGAATTCTCATGTGAATGATCTTATCAGATCATAAAAATTGCTGACTTTTGCCTTGAGTGGAGGGAGAGTTTGTGGTGAGATGACTCTTCTCAGTAATTAAACAATCACCAATTTATGGCCAAGAAAGAAAATCATTAACAAGTATAGCACTCAGCATGTAGTTGCAGTATAGATATAGTGGATATTAGCCACTAGATTGCCCAACAGAGGATATATTCTGTTCCTAAAATCTAATTTCTTTGAGAACAGGGATGGTATCAATTTCTCAGTATCCCCCACAAGCCCACTATCGTACTTTGAACATAACACTCAATAAACACTTGTTGACCACACAGACTGACAAGACCAGCTAAGACTAAAGGACTGTTTCCTCTCCTATATTTCTAATCAAACAATCAGCAAGCATTTATTGATTCTTTTACAGTTATTTATTAATTACTATAATAACTTCTAGGAACCAAAAAGAAACAAACCATCTCTTTAATACCATTATTTTACGAATGTTCATGTAATGTCATGGTACACAGTTGTCTCCAATTAATAGGAAATAAGCATCTCAGAGAGGGAAATGCTGCAGTTCATGGTGAGTATGGTTAGGCTGAAACATATAGCAGATGAAGAACTCCAAAGAACAGGATGCTATTGGTGAAAGATATGACTGAAAAAAATTCACTATTTATGCAGCAATGGTATGAGATAAGAGATAAACAACCTGAACTGGCATCCTCAATACATCAAAAGCAGACCTGCCTGTGGCAAAGTTATGAGACAAATAGACAAAAGTCTTCTAAGAGGGACAGGCATGTGGACATAGGGTATGAACAGATTGAGAATGAATTAATTAGAATAAAGCACATATTTTAGGTTTGGTTTTGTTTTTTGACTGAAACAAATATCTGTGGGCCATTACAAATAGGTATCTTTCTCTCTTCCAAAATTCATCAATTTCTGTTCACCAAGTTAGTATTTGAAAGTCTTTAGAGATAAGCTAGTCAAAACCATTCATTTTAATGATAAAGAAATTAAACTGAAAAGACTTAGGAGCCTGTGGTTGCATAGCAGTTCTCCAAGTGCAGAACTGAGACTAGAACATAGGTCTCAACTTCTAGTGGAGGTTTTATAACACACTACTTAATTATGTGACTAGAATTTTTTTCTGTTTTGGGTTGGGTTTTTTTGGTGGGAGGGGTTTCAAGCATTCACCACCCTTTACCTAGACCATTACAGTTTCCTTCTCTTTGGCCTCCTTGTCCCGAGTTTTTCCTCTTCCAAAGCAACTCTCAAGCCCTCATCACCCTTTGCCTAGATTTACACTTGAACATTTTCTACATACACACATCCTTTTTTATTCAATGACTCTGACCTCTTTGTTCTTCCTCAAAGAAGATAGTGTAGCTTGAGGCATTTTCTCTGGCTGTCCTGTCCCCCATACATTGGAATGCTCTCCCTCCTCATCTCCATATCTTGCTTTTCCTGGCTTCTATCAAATCCCAACTGAAATCTCATCTTCTATGAGAAGCCTTCTTTGATCTTTCTAAATTCTATGACCTTACCTCTGTTGATTATTTGCCAATTGTCTTGTATATATCTTGTCTGTAGATGTTTGCGTGCTTTTTCCTCCATTAGATTATGAACTCCTCTACATCAGACACTGTCTTTTACCTTTCTTCATATCCCTAGTGCTTAACACAGTGCCTGGCACATAGTGAGCAGTTGATAAAAGTTTATCAACTGGCTGACAAAATTAATAAGATATTGCAATATCTTACTATTTAGTCTCCTTTCTCCTAATCTCTCTCTTCTCCAAAACAGTGGTGATGATGAGCCGAAGTAGACCCCATAGCATCATAGCCAAAGTACAGATGATGACGTCTATGGTACAGTCTATAATTCATATAATTCACAGTCTAAGAAGCCATAAGCCTCTTTAATTCAACCTGTCTAGCAATTAAGATGATACTGAGAGCCTCTCAATATTGCCACACACTCAGTCTTCCCTGAATCACTCATTAAAAGCTTTCCCCTCTCTGAGAACTATATCAGGTGAATAGTACAATATATCTGCCTGCTTGTAGAACTTTGAGATGGACCTGCTCCTTTATTTTAAAAAATGATTTAAAAAAGAACTCTTCTTCCCCATCCAGAGACTCAGAATTATCACCAAGTCAACTAAGGGATCTCCTTCTTCTAAGTAAATACCCATGCACCATAGTTATATAGCAAGTTTTAGTTCCCCATTCTATTAGAAAGCAAGACTCCTCCTAAGAATATCACCCTTTGGCCTCCCCATGCCCTTTTTGGAAAAGAGTTTTCTTAGTCTCACTTATGGGCAGGACTAGCTATCTCATTGCAGTCAGATATCATAGCTCAAAGAAAGGAATATTCTCAGGAAATTATCTATTTGCCATTCTGGGTAAGAGGTTTGGGCTAAATATACATCAGAATTGATATGACTGGCAGATATCTAGGATGAACAAGGTGAGTTGTTGAGAACTCCCATCGGAAAACCTGAAGTCTCTGAGGAAGGGAAATGCTGGAATCATATATTGAAAGTGCTTAGAAAAGCACGAGTAGTTCTACAAGCCTGATTTAACTGCCAAGGTGAAGTTGTCTAAGTTTTGACATTACCACTCTTCACAAAGGGAAAATGCCATCTAAATTTGGAGTGGCAGTGGATAACCAATGGGACTGGAAAGAAAAGGAAAGATCTAATGAAGACATTACCCAGAATGATCTGCATGGTCAAAGGATTACAGACTAGTCTGACCGAACTAAGGGTATTCCAGAAGAATCCTATAGCAGCAAAAAAGCCACTAGCTTGTATCAAGTTGACAGACCAGGCCTGCAAAAGTATTTAAGCAATGCGAAGAGCACACACCAAATAACCCATCTTGTAAAAATTTAATTCCACCCAATTCGGAAACATCTATCTTGGTGTGGGACACAGAATTAAAACAAGGGAGCTACGCAGAAGATGCATATTCAACAACAGGAATTCACAGAAAATCTACTGAGAGGCCATTATTCTTGGAAAAACAAAGCCATAAGAAGATGGAAATTAAGACAACACTAGCATCAGGAAACAACTAACTATGTAGAATTATCATCTATTAAAATTGTAGATTAGGTGGCCAAATGCTGGTGAAGAGAATGCAGCTTTGGTCCTATAGAAGTGCTTTTGAGTGCTTCAGAGAAAACAAGTTAATTAGCTTCAACCATCCACTAAGGTTTCTGGGAGCACATAGTATTTTTCCTTTAGGGGAAGGCTATTTAATGTTTTGTTTTGTTTTGTTTTCACTCTGGGAAAGCATAGCACTCAAATAGCATCTGGTTTTTAGAGAAGGTTCCTCTTTGCCCCAAACTCTCCAACTCAGTCAATGGAATCCAAGTGACTCATCTACAAGGTCAGAGAGTTGAGTGGTTCAAATGAAAGAGAAATGCCAGACTCTTTTGGCTCACTCAACATACCCACTAAAGCCTCCAATCTCTTCTGGGGCTGTGTTACATGCAGACCTGCATGTAGTTTTGCCAAGACCACCAGGGTCTCGAGAAGGAATCCAGAAGTTCTAGCCAAAAATAGGTAGAACAGCTCTGACAAGGGTAAGTGGCATCCTGGAGTGGTTTTAAGACTTATTTATTTTATTTAAAACAGTGCCTTGTTAAGAGCAGAGGCTAGGGAGAAGAACATTTTTTTCCATGAAAAGGTGTGACTGAGAACTTGCCTTTTGGGGAGACATGTCTCTCCATGCATGATCTTTCTCACTGGCAACCACATTTGAGGCAACAGTGAAAAGTTGTAGAGCATGATTTTCTGAGGTCACAAAAAGAAAGCCAACAGTGTTTGCATGGTCCAACTTCACTGAGGCAAGTAGCCCAAAATGAGTAAAGGAATGAAAAGCAAATTATGCTGTTGCCTATTGAATATGTAAGCAAAGGTCAGATACTACATATGGCAGATTGACCTGCAGCCTGTAATTGAATTGTCAGAATAAGAATTATGGCTTCCCCATTATTTGGCCACTCTCTCTATACTAAAATATACATTCCCTCTATAGTACAATACTTGGAAAGATAACACAAGTTTTACTTGAACTACTAGTCATAATTTTGAATGACAAAACTCAAATTGTCACAGTCAAGGTATTGATCAGGGTGATTGTTGCTGCTGAATTCAATGTGTCATTTTTACTCGGCCAGGAGAAAATTTGATTTAAAGGAGTAGTGATTAACCTAGGATCTCTAGAAATTCCAAGGTGCCCATGCATAAATTCCAAGTGATATCAAATTATATCTTTATTTCCTCTGGTCTCTGAAATAATTTTAGCATTTCCTTCAATTATGAAGGCAACAATAAACACTATTTTGAGGAGTCCATAGGCCTCACTACACTGTGAAAGGGGTCTCTGCCAAGGAAGGAAGAAAGGAAGGAGAGAAGGAAAGGATGGAAGGAGGGAGGGAGGAAGGAAGGAAGGAAGGAAGGAAAGGAAGGAGGGAGGGAAAAAAGAAGGAAGGAAAGGAAGGAGGGATGGAGGAAAGTTTAAGAATTCCTAGTATAAAGGGATTATTGAGAACAGAGACATATCAGTTGCCATAATTATATGCAATACCTTGTGAATTGTTAAATCATTTGCTTAATGTAACCAGTTCCCAGTGCCCCAGCTAACTTTGAGCCCTGTCTTATTTGCTCCTCATTCTGTCTTTTTTTATCATTCTTTTTTAAAATATGAAGAAAATATAAAATATTGTACTAAAGCATTCTAGACTAAGCATTGAGTGAAGATAAAGTCAAACATCAGGTAAGATCACATGAGATAATTGTATATGTGTTGTATTCCACATTTTTTGGGTTTATTATCCCATCCCCCACTCACCTTTGTATGCTGGGTCCCAGAAAGTTACTGTCTCCTTTACCTCAGTGGAGAAGGCCCTACAGAGGTTCATGTATTCTAATACTACGACTCATGAGCCACCATCTAGCATGTTCCCCCTTGATATTGATTAGCCAGTAAACAACACTTAGCTTTTTACAAATAATTATTTACTAAAAATGTAAAAGGGCAGAAGTTACAGCGACATTTCTCAAAACCAGGAGTGTACTCTTCCATTTAAGTATATTCATCTCTGATGAGGCTGTGAGTGGTTAGTATAAAACATTCCCCATAAACCTAGGAGTACACTATCCCTCTTCACAAAAACAAGATCTCCCAGGAGAGAATGCTTAAACTTGAAGCACAAGGATACTGAGAAACAAATGTGGAGCTCAGGAATATCTTCGGATTCTTGGCTAGCCTCAGGATTCCTTTTCTTTCAAGGAGTCTGCAATAAGTTCGCTTCTGGGTGTGAGAAAACTAATGGACAAGTTCTATCTCTTGCTCAGTCTGGTTACCTTTTTGTAAGCTCCAGAGTCTCAACTTCTGAGATGATCTATTGCTAGGCTTAATCAAAGAGTCTAAATTTCTGTTCTGGATCCAACAATGGACTCAGCTACAGATTAAGTTAATCTTCTGACTTTTTGAAGATAACAAGGCTATAATGTGGTCCATTCCATTTTTGAGTACTCATCTACCTGAATTCATGACAGAAATGCAAAATAAATAGGCCTCATTCATTGAGACACCTAGAGGTCTAGGTCCTTCTCTCCTTCCTTTCTTCCTTATAACTGATGCCTCTTATGCACTTTGGGATGGCTCACAGAAAGTCTTCTTCATTCAAAAGCCTCTAGAGAAGAAAGAAATACAAAAAAAGTTGAAGGTGAAATACAACATTACTTTTTCATCTGAACTCATTTCTGGTTCCATCATCAATCTTTATGACTCTGAAGTCAAATGGAAAACTCATCACCAGTTATATGTGGCCAAAAGTAGGTTCACCAAAACTCCTGGGCTATCATTGATCAACCCCTCCTCCACTACTCCACCCCACCCCACCCCCCATACTCATTGCCTTCTTAAAAATTTATCTCCTCAGCATAATGGCTGAGGTTTATTGTGTATATGTTGTCCATATCCCCAATCTAGAACAGATTTCAGAGATACAAAGGAGGTACATGCATAGTTCCAGTGTCATAAAGGAAAGAGCCTCAGTACAGTCAAAGAGGTACAGATCTTACACAGTCTCACAGAAATCACAATTGCCTTCCAAATATATGGTTATGTAGATTCAACAGCCAAAGAACAAATTTAAAAGTTTTTCAGAAGTTACTGTTTGCTTAGTGCTTAATGAGAACTTCTAGTACTTAATGAGCACTTTTAGTGATTGAAATGGCCTGTCCCACCCCAAAAACAACAAAGAAAAGAAAAAGGAAAAAAGAAATCAAGCTTCCAGCCTTAGAAGGAAACCACAGCACTCTCTGGAATACCTGAGAGCAAGTCGAAATCAGCCTTTTACATTCACTTCAGAAATTGAACTATCTTGCTGACTCTTCCATTATTACCTCAGCGCATAGAACCATCTGAATGGGAACAGAAAACATCTTTAAGTGTAACTTTCTATACATGGGCACTGAAATTGTCCCAGGGATTCCCACACTGCAAGCAATCCCTTTGAAAGTCCAGCTAAATTTCTTTTGACTCTGCTTGCCAAAGAGCACCTGAAAATGTATGCCTGATAATCCAAATGAATTTCCAAACTCATTCCATAATAGGACAAGTTTAAAAAACAAGTTCAGTTCAAAAGGAAAGAAAAAAAAAGATCAGTTAAGTGCTAAACATATTCAGGAATTAAGGAATGGGGATTAATTATTGAAGGTGTAACAAGAAACTTTATTCTATAAACTTGCAGTTTATAATGATCTCACAATAAGGCAAGAAGTCTAGATATGTGTTAAATCAAAAAGGGGGGATATTAGCATTTATGAATCGGATGCCAATATTTTAAGAGTACAAAATGCAAATTTCCTCTCTTTAATGCTACATGTGTTGTTATACCATCATGGCAACTTTGTTTCACATGTAAAGTATTTTGCAAGCCTTAAAGTGCTATATAAATGCTGATATTTTTAAACATGACAAAGGATTTATAACCTTCTTAGGTTTACAAACCTAAGAAGAGATAATAAAAGTTGTGATGTTCCAGGAGAAATTTTAAACCATATAAAGCATGTATTATATTGAGCATAGTTGCTATGATACCTGAGAGCATCATGTAGTGTAGGCAGGTATGGGCAGGCATATGAATGGGAGATGACCAGTAGACTGTTGGTCCAACAACTAAATTATAACACTACTTGTACATCACATGACTGTAAAAATACTAGACTTGGAGTAAGAAGAGTCCAAACCACTAGGCTGGGTTTGGAATCTTTGCTTCAACTTTTGGTACTTGTATGACTACAGTTGTATGACTATAGGTGACACATTCAAACCCAAGTGGCTTGTTTCTTCTTGGATAAAATGGGAGGGGAAGGTGAATAAAACATAACCCACCTCACATAGGTGGGTCCACCATAGCAGTCCACCTTTTCTTGCATAAACCCAGGCCTCCACGTCACTTCCAAGTTATCACTTTGCCATTTCTTCTGCTTTTGGCACATAATCCTTATCTCTTTATCTCAATGGAAACTTGGACTCTGCCTCTGGGTCCCTTAACTGATAGATGAGCTTTCATCTTATCATAAAGGGTGCTAAAATCTGTCTAAGTTCTCTATCACAATCCCATGGGTTGCCTATCTTGTCCAATCCCCTCTCCTTTCCAATACCCCTTTATGCGTTGTCTTCTTCCATTAGAAAGCCTTCTTCTAAGACAGAGACTGTCTTAACTGTTTACACTTGTATTGTCAGTGATTAATACAATATCTGGCACACAGTCGTTGCTTTACAAAAGCTTTCTCTAACCATAAAGCACCACGCAAATGTGAGTTATTATTGCCCACCAGAATAACTGCCAATTCCTCATATTTACCAAACATTTATCTAGTTATAATTCTAGAATACGCCTGGACTTGATTTGCTGCTACCTCCTTGTGTTTAACAAGGCCTGCTGACTTGTCTTACAATTGTATATTGCTTCCAATCTTGAAACTTCAGACTTTGATATGCTAAGTCTATATATTACTTAGTAAGAACTTTGAACATCTATTGATTGGGTAATGGTTGAATAAATTGTGGCACTTGAATGCAATAGAATATTACTGAACCATAATAAACAATAATTATGAAGAATACCAAAAAGCTTGGGAAAACTTAAATGAACTGAGGAGGAATAAAGTGAGCAGAATCAGGGAAATAATATTTATGATGTTGACAACAATTAAAATGAAAAGTGCCACCTAAATGACTCTAGGGAAATATGGCACAGTGGATAGAGTTCTGGACCTCAGTTTGAATCAGACCTTTACTAAGCTGTATATGACCCTAAGCAAATCACTTAACTTCTCTGGACTTTCGTTTCTTTATCTTTTTTTTTAATTTAAATTAAATTTTATTATAGTTTGCATTATTCATTTCCACAAGATTTTGATTTACATATTTTCTCCCCCTCTTTCCCCCAACCCACCGCCCCAAAACAGCCATCCCAGTGTGTGTCCCCC
>JAQQSV010017965.1:0-11494 GCA_028646515.1 Pseudochirops corinnae | reverse complement strand
TTTGGGGATCTTTTTCAAGAGGTGATCAGTGAATTCTTTCTAGTTCTATTTTGCCCTCTGGTTCTAGAATATCCAGGCAATTTTCCTTGAGAATTTCTTGAAGGATGCTTTCTAAGTTCTTTTTTTGATCATGGCTTTCTGGTAGTCCAATTAATTTTAAGTTGTCTCTCCTGGATCTGTTTTCCAGGTCAGTGGTTTTTTCAAGGAGATATTTCCCATTGCCCTCTATTTTTTCATTTGTTTGGATCTGTTTGATAGTATCTTGATTTCTCATGAAGTCATTTGCTTCCATTTGCTCCTCTATAATTTTGATGGAATTATTCTCTTCAGAATGCTTTTGATCTTCTTTTTCCATCTGGCAAAGTCGACATTTTAAGGCATTCCTCTCCTCATTGGCTTTTTGGGCCTCTTTTGTCATTTGAGTTAATCCATTTTTTAGGTGTCAATTTCTTCAGTCAGAATGTTGACTTTTCCTTGTAACATTCTTATTTCTCTTCCCAATTTTTCTTCCACTTCTCTCATTTGGTTTTCAAAATCCTTCTTCAGCTGATCTCTAGCTTTAAGACAATTTTCATGTTTATCGGAAGCTTTTGATGGGGGAGCTCTGCCTGTGCTGTCCTCCTGCAGCTCCCTGCCTTGGTCCTTCTTTTCCCCAAAGAAGGAATCTAGGGTTTGGTTGCTGTTCTTACTTTGCTTCTTATGCTTATTCTTATTCATGGTTGGTCAGTCCAAGCCCAAGACCGGGATCCAGATCCAGGCTGCTTAATGTGAGAGCACTTGGCCTCTGAACGATCATTTGGTCCCCCTGCAGTCTGCATGCCAAGAGCTCTGAAGGGGCAATATGGAGGCGGGTGCAGGACCTCTGCTTTTCACTTCTCAGCCCTGGAAGCAGTTGGACTAGACTGCTTTTCTCCGACGACCTTGCAAGCCCCAATGATGTAATTCTGGATACTGCCGCAGCTGCCACCAATCTGCTCACCCTAAGCTCCAGCCAGAGCTTGGCTTCTCTTGTCCAGCCACCTCCAGGCTCCTCCCATCCAGCTGCCTCCGGGACACAGCCGTGGTTTCAGGCCAGGCTGGTTTCAGTTTGCAGGGCTGATATGGTTCCTCATAGCCAAGCTGACTTTAGTGGAAAGTTTATTTGTGTGTGTTTTGGAGTTCTAGAATTAGTTTAAAGTCATATTTTATGGGTATTTTGGGGTGGCTATGTGCGAGCTGCAATATGTTGCTGCTCTTATGCCATCATCTTGGCGCCATCCCCTGAAGACAATAATTTTCAATGATATAATGCATTTTACAGAATAACATTACTGCAACATCTATTTCCCTATTCGATTTGTTATTGGATTTAATTATATATTTTTGTGCTTGGTTCTGACAAATTAGTTTTCCCATTCAGGCTTGGATACTTCAATGTCTTTGCTCAAAAAATATGGTAGGAAATTTCATTTTCCAAATTTTTAACTAAAATTCCCAATTAAAATTATAATTGTCAATAGAATTTATCAACAGAAATGTAGGGAATGACCTTCCACAAGAATGTTATGAGTAAAAGGCATCATTTTATTTGAGAAAGTACTGGCTTTAATTCAGAAAACTTGACTTCTACATCTGGCTATACTACTTATTCCTTGTGTGACCTTCAGTAAGTCATTTTCCTTTTGCAATTCTCAGTTTTATTATCTATAAAATGAAGGATTTGGAATTGATGACCTATAAACCCCCATTCTATTGCTTGGTGTTAGAGATAGGAAGGAAAAATGACTCATGACATCTCTGATTCCTCTGTCCTTATTAATGACAAGTTTAATAATAATTTTTGGCAAGCTATTATATATTTATATAAGGGTATTGCTGTCAGGAATTCATATGTAGTAAAGATGAAGTATGCTACTATCACTCTCCTTTCAGAGGAAAGATACAGTACAAAAATAATATTTGTAAAGTAAATTCTGTTTTTCTGTTAAAATAATAGGATACACAACATGGAATCAGAGGATTGCAGTTAGGAGTGAGCCCAAGCTCTCTGGTCCAACTCATACCTAAATAAGAATCCTCTCCATTGTATGAACAAATGTACATCTAGTTGTTGTTTGAAGATCTCTAGTGAGGTGGAACCCAATCCACACCTCTTCCCTCCTGCCATTTCACTTCTTGGAGATATAATTTTGGGGAAGATTTTTCTTATAATGAACATTAACCTACTTCTCTTCACCTTCTATCTAGTTCTTCTTTCTGGGGTTATGCAGAAAAAGAATAACTCTTCTTTTATATAATAAACTTTCAAATGTTTGAAGATAGTTACCATGTCACCTAGTAAATCTTTTCTTCACCAGGCTAAGCATCCCTATATTTTTTAACCTATCCTTTACGATTTATCTTATCTGTTCTTTGGACATTCTGTCTTACAAAATATAGATTTAAAAATCCTGTTTTGTCTTCCTTGGCTTGCTTTCCTAATGTAATTTTGACTTTGATCAATACTGGCACTAATCTTAACAGGGCCAGAGCACACTTGAGTTCATCCTTTGTTATGTGCTCTTTATTCTACTTTCTATATATGTCTTTAAAAAATTTAAGTTGCTTTTTCCCTGTGTGTTCACCTTTAGACAATTTTCACTTTCCTTCTCATTGGAACTGTTTCTTTGTGTCTTCAGAATTTCATTCTTGAAAGTACCTCATTCCTCCTGGGATATCTCTACCAATGTAGAATTTTTTTAGGCCATAGTGTCCTACCTATTCTATTTCTTAACACTGTGCAATGTGTTCTTCTAAAGTCTGAGGGATGTATCAGGTTTTCCTCTCTATCACAAATTCTAAGACAGAGTGTATATGGACTTAAAGATTTATAATCTCTAATAAAATGGTAATATTATCTAAATTCATTTACAGATTTAATTCCCTAACAATCAAACTACTTAGGTACAACTTTATGCAAATAATTAAAAGTAACAAGATCTATTTGAAGGAGAAAAAGGTTAAAAAATCATATGGGAAATAATTTTTAAAAATGGGAAGGAAGACAACTGAACAGGGTCAGATCCTAATCTCTACTACACAACATTAATCATCCAAATAACTTTATGCCATCAAGAAGATTTGTATTAGAAATATATATTTATGTTACAAAATAGAAAAATGCTTAAAAGAATAGATAAGGCACATGATATACAGGATCAACTGACCATAGAATCAGTGTTCAATAATAATCAGGACACCATCTACTGGGAGTAAGGACTCATTATTTGACAAAAATCTTCTAGGGACATTGGAAAGCAGTTTGACTTAGATAAGCATTTCACAGCATACACAACTATAATCTCAAAATGCATGTATACCTTAAACATAAATGGTCACATAACAAATTAAAGGAGAATGGAAAAAATGCCATTTACAACTATGCATAGAAAGAAAATTCTTGAAAAAAAGATGGGACAGAGATGATAATAAGACATAAAATGAATAATTTTAATTATGTCAAACTGAAAAGTTTTCAAACAAGTAAAATGAATTTAGTTAGACCTAGAATCAGAACAGTTAACTGGGCAAAATTTTAAGAAATTTATCTGATAAAAGTCTAATATTTTAGATATAAAGAAGATTTATACAAATATTCTAGAACAAGTATCTTCCCTGATAGATAAATAAAAAGGTTGTGAAGAGGCAATTCTTAACAGAAAAAAGCAAAATCTCAAAAATCATATGAAAATAAGGTTCAAATCATTAATAATATGAAAAATCATATACATCAACTTGGAAAGTTGACAAAAATAAAAAATGACAATTATTGAAGCATAGGCACATTGATAAAATCTTGTAAGAGCTGTGAACTGGTTCAAGTTTTCCAGAGAGCAATTTGAACTGTAACCCCCAAGTCACTATACTTTAACCACAAATACTACTACTAGCTGCATATCCTAAAGAGATTTAAGACAGAGCAAAATAACATATATCAACAAAAATATTTATAGAAACACTTTTTTTTTGTCTGTAGCAAAGATCAAAAAACAAAGTGAGTATACTTCACTTCAGTGATCGTTGGACAAGTTATTGAATACATATATGCCATAAGAATTACCCTAACTTAAGTGATCAAGAATAAAGTGAGCAGAACCAGAAGAAGTGCTTATACAGTAACTATGGCATTCCTATGTACAAAGTACTGTGTTAGGCATTGGAGACAGAAAGTTAAATACACACACTCATGATTGTGTGTATGTGTGTGTGTATCTCCTATTCTCAATAGTCTTAGAGTCTAATTAAGAAGGTATTTATAGGAACATGTAAGTACATTATGAAGGAAAGTGTGATGGGGGCAACAGAGAGATTCTGACAAAGTGTTCTAAGAAAAAGGGAAAAAGAGAATGCCTTCAATTGGATAAATCAGGAAAGGCTGCATAAAGGAGAAGTTTTATAAAAAGGGAAGAATATTGATATGCTAAGATGAAGGTAAATATTCATTACTTGGACGAAGGCCAATTCTAATATATATACCTAATGGCAAGTAAAATTCTGAAAACACCTAGAAGGAACGTGTGACTGGAATTCCTCAAAAAGGCAAGCAAATTAGGTGAAAGCCATATTGCTCAGTGCCTTAACTGTTTGGGGTTTGCTTTTTATCCTCCAAACCAGGGGCTGGCAAATTACGGCCCATGGACAATATCCAGCTCACCAGTTGTTTGTATGGAATAGAAACTAAGCCATCCTTGGCTCACTGTGCAAGTGGAAACCTGCTGCTCTAGATAATAAGGAGCTCTTGATGAAATTGAAGCATGGAGTTTATATGTTGAAATGGTCAGAACATTTTCTTAACAAATAAAATTTTCATACAAATATATTTATTTTACATGCATTTATACTCTCTCACTACCCCCTTTCTTAATGAACAACAAATACAAAAATCTCTTTACAAACTTGCATGATTGGGCAAAAAAAAAAAAATTCATAGTGGTCATGACCAAAAATGTCTGTCTTCCTCTGAATTTTAAATTCATCAGCTCTCTGGCATTATTTGAATAACATATTTCATCTTTGACATCTAGGACTTGTGGTTTGTCATTGAGTTGATTAGACTTCTAAAGTCTTTACAACTTGTCTTTGTTTTCTACAATGATATTGTCATTATAGAGTGTTCTATTTATAAGTCATCCCAATTTCCTCTAAAATTTGCCATTTTGTCATATTTTTGGTCCATTTGGTCCATTTTTGAGCTTTTATCATCTTTGACAATCTGATATGTGTGTGGTAAAAGCTCAAAAATGTTTTATTTTGTATTTCTCTATGATGGATGTAGAGCATTTCATCATATAACTGTTGATAGTTTGGATTTTTCTATTTGAAATTGGCCTATTCATATCCTTTCCCTATTTATTTACTGGGGAATGGCTCTTAGATTATTATTATTTTATTTGAATTAGTTCCTCATGTGTCTTGAACATAGGACTTTTATCAAACTTAATTTTTTTTTCCCATTTGGATTTTTTCCCTCCTCATTTTAACTATATTAGACTTGTTTTTGCAAAATTAATTTTGATTTTATGTAATCTAAATTGTCCTTTCAATCTTGTGCGAACGTCTCTCTCACTTTTAAATTATGAATACTTCCCCTTATTCATAGATAAGAAATGTGATTTCTTCCATCTCCTCAATTTATTTGTAATTTGACCTTTTATATTTAGTATACATACATCTTCTGTGGAAAACTATTTGTTTTCTTATGTGAATGCCAAATTGGTAGGGAATAAGACAGAAGACAGTGAAGTTGATTATACAACTAATACACAATAGTCGAGGAAAGCAGTTACGAGTGTAAGAACTACTTCAGTGACACTGTTGCTGGAAAGAAGAGGTTCTGTAGTGTTTGGAAAAAAAATGGTAGGACTTGACAACTTATTTGTTTCTTAAGGGCTTATTCTCAGTCGTATCCTTATTCTACAATGTATCAAGCCTCACTAAACTAGAGGATGATGATGACACCAATATAAATACAAACACTGGGAGGGTACTCACTAAGTCAGTCAACAAGCACTTAGTACCTACAATGCACTAGACTAAGCACTGGAAATAGTAGGTGCTCCATAAATTCCTAATAAAAAAGAAGCTGTTTTGTAAAGTTTGGATTCAGTCAAAGGGTTGCGCTTGAGGACACAGAGGACCACATGTGGCCTCAAACCTGCAGTCTCCCCACCCCTGGCTTAGAGTGATGGACTGGGGCTTCAGAGGAAAGGCAAAAAGAGGGAATCAAATTTAGTGAAAAAAAAATGAGTTGGTTTGGGGGCATATTAAGTTGGAGGACTAACAGAACATCCAGATGATAGGGTGCAGTAGGCAGCTGAAATTCAGTTCTAGAATTCAGAGGACAGATTAGGTGTGTGTGTGTGTGTGTGTGTGTGTGTGTGTGTGTGTGTGTGTGAGAGAGAGAGAGAGAGAGAGAGAGAGAGAGAGAGAGAGAGAGTGAGAGACAGACAGAGAGACACAGAGACAGAGAGAGAGAGAGAGAGAGAGAGAGAGAGAAACCTTGACTGATTTTAGAGTCATATGCATAAGATAAAACACAACCAAAGAGCTATCATGAATGAAAATATTTCTGGGGGTTAGAGAATACTGCAAAACTCTGCCATCCTATTGAAGTCTCCTAATTATTTCCCTCAATGGATATCTTGTTGGAAGGAACCACAAGGATAAGAGTAGAAGTGCAATTCAGAAATGATGTCCCAGACAAAGTGGCAAAGCCTTGATGTATAGGTACTATTTGGAGTCTTCTGGAAGGAGAGATATGATTAAGTCTCCAAGGAGCTAATTAATTGTCTCACACATGGAAGAATTATTGGCTTTTGCTGATCTCAGTATATCCTTTGTGTTCTACACAGATGTCAGCCTGGATGGCCTTGAGGCACCTTGTACCAGGACAATGATGGCTGCCAGAAACCTACTGTACTGGTTAACTGGAGACTTCCTGTCAGTGAGACCTGTTATCTGGTTCACATATTGGAGTTCTGTGTTCTGAAATGACACTCACTCAAAAGTTTTGATAGCAGTTATGTGGATCAGAGGTTCAGGTATGGACAGATGACAACTAATTTTTCCATATCCAAATAAGTGCCAAATTGGATGCTACCAGCAGGAGGCTGAGAGTTTTCTAAACAACAGAGAGGTTAGGGTAAGGTATACATCAGGAAAAAGAAATATGGGTTCAGATACCCATAGACTTTGGCATCAGAGGCCATAGTGATTTCTGCAGAAATTAGAAATGTACTTTGTGATTTAATCCTGCTCGAGCCACCAGCTGTGTGACCTTAGTGCCTCATCTTCAAAAGAGAGATAACAGTGCCATCAGAAATTACTAATATGCTGAATACAGAGAAATACAAAAAGATTTGCATGAACTAACAACAAATTAAGCCAAACCAAGAAAACTATATACATAATGCTCACCACAATGTACACGGAAGGAACAACCCTAAAACCACCAAAAGGGAATGTAGTAAAATTACAAAGCACAAGCATGACCCCAAAGGAAAGATGAGAAAAGATTCAGCCATCCAGCTCCTTTGCAGAGGTGCAAAATCTATGGGTATAGGATACTGTATACATTTTCATTTATTTAGTGCATTATTGATTTGGTTTTCTTGCTTTTTCTTCTTTCTCTTTTGATTTCCTTTTTTCCCTTAATAAATATTATATCACAGGAATCTTCGGGGGGCAGTAAGGGAAAAGAGGTTAGGACGTTTTTATAAAAACAATCACAAAAGATGACAATATAATTTCTTTTTAAATGGGGATAATAACCCCTTCCTCAGTAAGTTGTGATGATCAGATGAGATAATCTACATAAAGTATGTTATAAACCTTAAAGGGCTATATAAATTGTACTTAATAGTCAATTACTCAACATTTATTAATCACATTATGCTTTTATTTATCAGTTACTATGCGCAAGCTAATCTGTTAAGTGCTGGAGATGAAAAGAAAGGCAGAAAGAGTCTCTACTGTCAAGGAACTCACATTCTAGTGGGGGAGACAATGGAGTTATGGATAAATAAAACTCTGATCTAGGACCTAGATTTTCCCTTAGCAAGCATATCATCACTGGAAGAAAAATAGCCCTTGAGAAGAGAAAAGTAGCAACTTATAGAATGAGGACATAAAAATTCTGTTATTGGCTAAAAAGTAAGGGCTTTGATCACCAAACAACTGGGTCTAGCTTTCTGGAAGTCAAACTATTGAAAATGGAACTCAGTAAGGGAGTACCGTTTAATCAACAAACATTTATTGAAAACTTCCATTGTGCCACTTTGTTCTGTTGTTTCAGTAATATTTGACTTTAATGACCCCATTTGGAGTTTTCTTTTGCAAAGACACTAGAGTGGTTTGCCGTCTCCTTCTCTAGTTCATTTTACTGAATGAAATGAAGGTGAAGAAACTAGGCAAACAGGGATAAATGACTTGTCTAGGGTCACACAACTAGTAGGTGTCTCAGGCCAGACTTAAACTCAGGAATAGGAGACTTCCTGACTTTAGGCATAGAACTTTATCCCTTACATCTGCTAGCTGCTTGTCCACTGTGCAAGGTATTAGGCTAAGTGTTAGGCATACAGAGTAAAAGAAACAGAAACAAACAATGCCCAGCCTCAAGTCCATATGCTATGGAGGAGCATTATATCAAATATCAAGAGACCTTATGGAAGGCTGATGAAGGTGTTTGTAATTTCTATTCCTCTAGAGATCTCAGGAAGACAGACACCCTTTATTATGCCCCTCCAGCAGGGACAGAAAAATAATGTCAATAACCACGATTGCCTAAAGGACCAGAACTCCTACAGATGAGCAATGTTTTACCAACTAGTTGATAGCCAACAGTTCATAGAAAAAGAGTGAATGCAGAGGTGTCATCCAGGTGAAAATTATTGCTTGGGTTCTCCTGCCAGTGCCTATTCTAACATGAGGTACCAGAAATGATGAGAGAGGTGATCTTACCCAGAGTACACAAACATCTAATTCCTTAAGGAAACACTGCATGCTAGGGAGGAAAACAAGCAAATTATGGAGTTAATTAAAAAGAAAGTTTACCACAGATGAATTTGTGCCTGAAAATTGTAAACTATATTTCATACACAAAATAGGAAAGAGCTTTCTTATTTTTTTTTCTAAATCATATCCTAAGACTACATCCCAAGGAAGACCACTCCATTCTTCATTTTATCAGGAATCAAGCTTCTCAAACAAATGAAAAAAGAATGACTTCAATGTAAAAAATATCTATCTATCTACAACTATCTATATCAATCTATATCTATGTATGTATGTATGTGTGAATGCATGCATGTATTTGTGCGTATGTATGTATGTATATATAAAGTGCTAAAGAAGGAGAATGGAACATTGATTTATGTCAGAAGGTTGGAGGGTAGAAAATTGTATCATAGAGGAGAACACAAAAAGATGGACCACAGAACCTGTTACAGATGAAAACTAGGCTCATATAGACCAAGCGATTTGCCCAAGGTCCAACAGAAAGTATTGTAATTCACAGAGTTAGGATCTGAACTGATACTGTTTCATTCTCAAACCCAGTGTTCTTCAAGTATATCATGTTGGAATCAGAGGAAGAAGAGTCTGGTATTGGTGAGTAGCTCAGCCCTGCGGAGAGGTCAGGAAGCAGCTGTTTGTTGAACTCACAAGAGATTTCTTTGGTCTTCCAAAGGAAAGTATCCAGAACGTAACATGGAAGTTTTCCAGAGTTGTCAAATCAAATTATTACTGCACATTTTTTATAAATAAATAAAACAGTTTGAAAATTTGAAAGTACTGTATAAATCCTAGGAGGCAGCCAGGCAGCAGAGTGGATAGAGAGCTGGGCTTGGAGTCAGAAATACTTGAGCTCAAATTTAGCCTCAGGCACTAACTCTATGAGATTGGGCAGGCCAATTGAACCTCTATCTGCCTCAATTTCCTCAAAAATAAAATGAGAATAAAAAAGAAAACCTACTTCCCAGGTTGTTGTGAGGAATAAATGAGATAATATTTGCAAAATACCTGGAGTGTAGTAGGTGCTGCATGAATTCCATTTGTGATGATAATTCACATAAAATAATCTAAAATTGTCCTATGTCAATTTAGAAGAAGGTATCAAGGTAAATACTACATTAATCTCTTCTTAACCCTATGATGTTAACCATTTTTAGTGGACTGAATAAAAAAAATAAATTATATTTCTATCAAATTTTGAAACAACATAAGATTGATACTGGGAAAAAAAAAGATGATATGACAGATGTAGGATCAAAAAAGATCCTGACATGCTAGAACATTGGGTCAAAATTACTAAGACAAAATTCAACAGTTAATTATAAAATCTTACACTTAAGTTAAAATAATGTATAAGTATAAGATCAAGGATGAATGGTCAGATAGTTTTTATAGAAAACATTTAGGCATTTTAGTGCACTGAAAGATGAATGTAAGTCAACAGAATGACATGAAAATGAAAAAGATTAATTTAATGTGGGGCTGTACTAAAAGACCACAGTATTCAATACAACATAAATGAAATTTCTCCTAAATTCTACCATGACAAGATCATATTTGAAATATTTTATTTAGTTTAGAACAATAAATTTTGGAAGGTTAATGATAAATTGGATAGTGTTTAGAGAAGGGCAACCGGGATGGTGGAATGCTTTGAGATTTGAACTTCTGACTATTGGTTGAAGGAATTATGGATGCCTAGCTTAAAGAAGAGCTAGAGAGTAGGGTGGCATGACAATTTTCTTCAAGTATTTAATTCAAGTAATTAATATTAATTCAAGTATTAAAGAGCTGTCATGTAGAAGAATGATTGTACTTATTTTGCTTAAACCCAGAAGGCAAAGTAGGCAACAGTGAGTAGGAATTGTAAACAAAATGGGAAACTTATACCTGATGTAAAAAACAAAAACAAAAACAAAAAAACACACTATAACAATAACAATGAATGTTATTGCTCAGTCAGTTTTAGTGACCCCATTAGAGGTTTTCTTGGCAAGGATACTAGAATGGTTTGCATTTTCTTTTCCAGCTCTTTTTATAAATAAGTTTAAGTGACTTGCATAGGATCAAACAACTAGTAAGTATCTGAGCATCTGAGGGTGGATTTGAGTTTAGGAAGATGAATCTTCTTGAATTCTGGCCCAGCACTCTATCCATTATGCCACCTAGATGCCTAGAGTGTAATGGGTCACCTCTGAATGGAGTTGGTTTCCTAATACCTAATGTTCTTCACAAAAAGGTTATGTTATGAGTGGGAGAGGGAAGAATTTTTATCTGCCTCTAGTTGTACTAGGAGGTCTAGAAATTCAATTATAGTTCAAAGATTCAGTGCTTTGAGGCTTCCAACACTGTACAGATACCCATAGGTATTGAGACAATGAAACACTGACCAGAAATCTGAAGTACTGAGGAATGCTGTTTATTAAATTATTCAATATTTTCTTGAAATATTCCCTATACAAAATGT
>JAQQSV010017964.1:0-11494 GCA_028646515.1 Pseudochirops corinnae | reverse complement strand
CTATAAGCATATGAAAAAATTCTCTAAATCAGTATTGATTCAAGAAATGCAAATCAAAAACTTTGAGGTACCACATCTCACCAGGCAGATTGGCTAAGATGACAAAACAGAAAAATGACAAATGCTGGAGAGGATGTGGAAAAATTGGAACACTAATGCATTGTTGGTGGAGCTGTGAACTGATTCAACCATTCTGGAGAGCAATCTGGAACTATGCCCAAAGGGCTATAAAAAATTACATACCCTTTGACCCAGTAATAAATACCACTTCTGGGGTTGCATCCCAAAGAGATCATAGAAGTGGGAGGAAGACCCATATGTACAAAATTATTTATTGCAGCTCTCTTTGTGGTGGCAACAAACTGGAAATTAAGGAGATTCCCATCAATTGGGGAATGGCTAAACGAGTTGTAGTATATAAATGTGATAGAATAATATTGTGCTAAAAGAAATGGGGAGGAAATGGATTTTATATTTACCTAGAGAGGCTTATACAAACTGATGCTAAGTGAGAAGAGCAGAACCAGGAAAAAATTTTACACAATCACAGACACATTATATCACCTTGATAAATTGAACCCTTCTCAGTAACTCACAGCTATAGGACAACTCTACAAGCCTCAGAATGGAAGGAGATAGCTACATTCAGAGAAAGATCTAGAAAGAACAGAGTTTAAAGGGACACTGAAGCAATCTACATGCTATCGCTCTTTTCCATGTTTGTTTTTGTTTCCTTTTTCCTATTGTCCACTCCATTGATTACAACCCTTCTACACAACCAGACTAATGTCCAATGTGAAAGTATTTTCAGATCCTATACTTGACTGCATGCCACTATGGGTAGGGGGGGTAGGGAGAGGAGAAAATTTGAAATTGAAGGGATTCTGGAACTGAATCTTGTAACCAAAAAGTAAATAAACAAATCAGTTTTTAAAAATCATCAGTATAGTCCCAGGACCTCTGAAAGCTATCAGTAAGTCCCTCCTCCAGAACTTCTGTAAGCATACAACAAGAAAGTACTCTTTCAGGGCTTCTGAACCAGCAGTAAGGTCCCAGGGCTTATGTAACAACAGCAACATCCTCTATCAGCAGAGGAATCTGACAAAGTAACATCAAAATGGACAAAGTACCGGCACTACAGCCATGCTTCCTCCCAGTTTTTGTTCTCTCAGCCTGGGCTTTTCCTTATATATGGTCATTAAGCTCCTCCCCTTCCTGTTGCATCAGCAACAGGATTTCACAACTTCTGTCCCTTAATAAAAGGCTTGAAGTATTCATGGGCAAGAAACTTGAACTGAAACAAGGTGCTAAATAATTAAATAGCTGAAACAAGGTGTTAACTACTTCTTTGTTTGCCATTATAAGGCGTGAATGAAAAAAAAATGACATGGCAAGATCCAGTTAGAATTTCTATCATCTTGCTTTGCCATGGGATTTTGACTTTCTCATGCCTTTCCCCTTCTCTAGCACTAGGAGTTGGGAAGTTCGAATCAGTACCTAAAAAGATTTCATTGAACTTCTAGTATTATTAGGACTGATTACAGAAAAGAAGGGAAGGGCCTGGTTTGATCATGAGGATGGTCTTAGAAGTCACACTGACCCACAAAAAGGTAATCCAGAGTATTGGTGCACTTGACACATGGGGTAAGTAACTAATTGACAGAAATATCATAGTGCTTTTTACTGAATGAGGTCAGGTACTGTCCATCATGCTTCTAATTATCAGAATAAAAAAAAATCTAAATATTACTGAATAGAAAACATCTTGTTTTAATGTTTGCAGATGTTCAAGAGATGTTTTTTTGCTTTCAGGAATTTACTGGTGCATGTGCAGGTGGAAGAGGAGCTTTGGAGGAAAGGAAGTACCTGAGGTACCATGTCAGGAAACGTCCAGAAAGTGCTGTGGAACCTTGGGATTAAACAAGATAAGACCACGTCGAGTCTGTTATATCTTAGAGAGGTTTCGTGAGTGGAGGCCAATTTTCTGAAGACAGTAAGTAAAGATGATGACAAAATGAATCAAATGTAAATGATAACTGGGAATGTCTGGGAAGTGGGAACTCTAAGAAGTTCTCTAGCATATTGCATAAATCCTTTAAAATGAATTGACAGAAACTAATAGATAAGAATTGCATAGCAGAAGGCTTGGGAGGAATGTAAGTCTAACTAGTTGACTTAGTGTCCACACTGGTAAAATCACATATTTCTCAAAACCTTGATGTATATGATGAAAAAAAAAAGTTTTATGATGAGCTACATGATCTGCAGAGAAAGTTATAACATAATGCATTAAACATGAGCTTCAGAAGCAAAAAAGCTAAAAAAAAAAAGTGTCAAATTCATAATATAAAAAATATTGGCATTTAATTGGGTTTGAAGAAAATCAAGCAGTTTATTAAGACTTTGGACTATATTGATTAAGAACCACAAACACTATAACACAGATGTTCATCAGAATCCAAAGGAAGGCTGGCACCATGGGATTTTCTTGATGAACCTACACTTCTAGGGCATTACTTTGACTGGCAAAGTCTAACATTACCTGTAGTTAGCACTATGCCAGCTACTCCAGGAATTACATCAGGGTCTCAGTCAATTTATTGAGAAAGAAAACAAAGTTAAATGTGACACTTTGTTTTAGCAAGGGAAGATGGACATAGCCTTTCATCTAGCTATCCAATAGAAAGGAAGGTAAGTTCCAAAATGACAGCCCTACCACACCCATGTAAGTTTCACTTTAAGATATATTCCAAAGGGATAGATATTTTTGTAGCTCATTCAGGCTGTGCTAGGAATACAACGTGAAGCATTTACAAGTCTCTATTCTCTGCATATATATGCAATCAGTTTCCAGGTTCTGCTATTGCACTTATAAATCCAGATATACTGTCCCATAAAAAAATAGCTGTTGCCTGTCTGATAACTAACACAAGCCCTGATTTTAGTAATGGGGAAGAAAAGACAATGTGTTCTCTATTGAGTATATATATTTTCCTGCAATCAGATTATTTCAATTCTCTGTGACTGAATGGCAATAAAAGCAACCACAACAAAATCAGCTTGTATCCTTATAGGAACAAAAAAACTAAGGAAAAATTTTATATGTAATTCAATACTTTTTTTCTGTCTAAACCTGTGATTTCATCAGGGTAGTAAACTCCTCAGTAATGAATCTCCCTCTACCAAACCTTGTCTTCCTCTACTAATGAAGAGTGCAAGCTCTCTAGAACTTAGCAAATGGTCTCTGTTGCTGAAAATAAATCAAACCTTGCCTTCTCTGAAACACCTGGTGATGTTTCTCTGAAATTAGCTAAGCCTGTCCATAGATAATGACTGTATCAGTCTGAGTTGATTAAAACCCTGCCACAGTTCGAGGCTCCTTTAACAATAACCTTGAAAAGTCCATGGTTAGTTCTATTTGTTTACATGAGTGAACAAGTAAGACACAAATAAATCTCATAGTCATATAGCTCTAGTTGTCTCATTCTACACTACCACCACTAGTCTTAACATTGCCCCAGCCCCAGTACCTCCCAGCTCTATATTAAAAGCATGCAAATCCCTCAGCATCTTATGAAAGCATTCAGTAATGAGTGGATTGAAATTTCAATTTTCCTTATTTGTTTTTTTCCTTCCTTGTTCTAAACAACAGTCTTGAAGAGATTCCCCTTGATCCCCTTTTGTTTTCTGAACTTGACCTCTGGGATCTCCTTTATGCAGAGTATGACAGAGGTCTGGCTCCATTCCCTATCAGAATAGTGGATGTCATATTCTTCCTCAATCTCCAACAGACCCCCATTTTCTGCAGTCCAACAAGACACCTTCAATCTAAGTGTAATCTTCTCTCCCACAATTGGGTATTTCAGTGTCTTGCCTTATTTTCACTATGGTAACTATGGTTGTCAACTGGCTATTATTGAACTAAGCTGCAGTATAGAAAATAAATCCAAGCAAATCATCAGATATTTTTTTTTTTGCATAATACCAATGAAGCCAAGTAGAAAAAGATAGAAAGTGAAATTTCATTTAACATAAATAGTACTTAAACACTTGGGAGTCTACTCATTAAGATAAAACAAAAAATAACTATAAATATAACTAGATAACATTGCTAACAGAAACACAGATTTTCTATATATAATTGAATTGATTGATTACTCATGTGACAATCTATGTAGCAAATGATCTTAAATGGAACACTTTCACTGTGGGTAACCTTTGCAGTTCAAATATGATTTGGAATACTAATTGCTCATGAGTAGACTGAGTCAATATAATAAAAATGATCACACCTAAATTTACTTATTTATTCATTGTTATCCATTTGATATCCATTTGATCCTTAAAATAACCCTGTACCTGAGATCATAAAAGAATTATCATAACTTTTTCACAAATGAGGGGAAAAAAAATCACAACATCATAGAATTAGGTCTGGAAGGATCCTTTAAGGTTATCTACTTTGACTCCTTTCATTTTCAAAATGAGGAAACTGAGGCCCAGAAAGATTAAATAACTTGTCCAAGGTCACAAAAGGTGAGTTAGCAAAGACATGATTTGACTACAACTTCTTCGATTGTTAAGTCAACATTTTTTCCAGGGTATGCTTTCTAAAACTAAGTGATTTGCTGAATTTCCCACAGACTTCAATTTTATAGCAGTGTCTGATCTCATATTTTCTGAATCCAAGTGTGTAACATAGTACCTTTGGGCAAGAAAATAAAAAGTTGGGACAGGAGGTAGAGGAGGGGGAGGAGAATTGTTGGACAAGCTGTGTCAAGAAACAGGTTAAATCATCTGTAATATTTCTGAAGATTTCATATGCTATTTATGGTCTTAATCTTGATAAATGCCAAGAGAAAAAAAAAACAAAAAAAACCTCTTTCACAACTTTCTACAGCACAGAAGTAATGTACATTTCACACACACACACACTAAAATGGTTTGCTACTGATCATATATGTGTATATGTACATTTACATGTATGTATTTGAAATCTGAAGTGCTCATATTTCCTCAGTGTAGCTGACCAATGCTACTTGAACTCAGAGCAAGGAATATGCTGAAAAGATAGAACCTTAAGCATGTAATATATAATAGCAAGAGGATTTCGGGAAACTATTCTTTATTTTATTTCTTGGTTTAAAGAGTCAAAGATAAGCATCATATTTCCCATGTAATGAAGGCTCATTTAACTTTTGATAAAACAAGTTGATATTAAAACAGACTTTTAATGAACAAATATGAATTATCAGTCCTCTAACAAATATATCCACTTTTACCCTACCCCCCAAAAAAGTATGAGTATTTAGACAATACGTAACATTACAGAGCTTTTGAAATTTAAGGGGAAAAACAAATTTCAATTTTTAATTAACAAAAAATTCCTTACTCCATTCCTTATCACTTCCTACCTTTTTAAATGAGAGAACAAAGAGGATCTGTGATCGAGCAACATAATATCATGGGCACAGTAGTTCATTTGAAATCAGGAAGCCCTGAAAATCACACTTAGTCTAATAGCACCCATATATAGAAATCAAGAAGAAAGCTGGCCTAGGTCATGTTGACTGGAAACTTTGAAGAGGATTTATGGGAAGTGATGGAAAAAGATCCTTTTCCCTTAACCCTCCATGAGATAGATTACAATATAAAACATTAGAAGCATCACTCATATCACTGAATTAGGAAGGTCACTGAATTTTAAAATAATTACATGTTAGGAATCCCTGTTTCACACATCATCCGTTAGGAATAACTATTTCTGTAGGCTGCTGATATGCCTATTCCATCCATTTTTTTGTCCATTCTAATTAGCTTCAGTTTCTGAGAATTACATTTATTTCTCTCATATCTAATTAGATATTTGGACGTTGGTAATACCAACTATTCTTGTTGGCACCATTTTTGCACTGATGTCAGGGTTTTCTTTCTAATATGTCTAGGAACCTTGGTGGGAGATGGGGAAAAAAAATAGAAAAAAAGCCTGTGGGACTAAAGAGTCAAAGTCTGGCATAATCATTCTGCCTTAAATGAATCCTGGATAAGAATCTTTAAAATAAATGACAACTATATTTTGAGTAATTATAAGAACCTATAATGATTCCAATAGAGTAGAGTACCATGAAAAGATTACTGCCTTGAGTACAAAGAGCCTGGGTTCAAATTCTATGTTCTTGGTCACTTAAAAGTAGCTTTCAGTTTTCTCCTTATTTATAAAATGAAGGAGCTGGACAAGATGTCCTGAGAGGTCCCTTTCTATAATATTTATTCTATAGCAAAACTCTTAGGAAACTTGTGAGATTAAAGTATTTTTAACAAAAGTTTGAATGTACAATACCCTGTATACACAATATACTGTGAAGATTGTCCAGATTACAATAGATCTATGGCAGTCTGTCAAATTTAAGTACTAGAACTTATAAACTAAAGTTAGTGCTCTCCTTCTCTTTGGCATTCACTATTTTGTCTGAAGATTTTCCCAAACCTGAGTCATAAAAACTAAGCAGAATAGATTTGAAACCCAAAGTGGCTTTATTTATTTTTTTGCAGTGAATAGAATGAAATCAGGAACAGATTTCAGGGCTTTTCAAAAACTGTAAGTCCAATTTTTCTATTAACCTAACTTATAAGTCATATTTATTAGTCTTATTCTTATTGAGTTGGAGCTTTTATGTTCCCTATGAGGACAGTGATTTATTTTCTTTTAACTTTGTTCATAATACTCAGTTTGGTTCAAGGTTGCTGGATTTAGAAAAGTAAAGTACTGTCTTAAATTATTTTGTCATCATTCAAATTTCAATAAGTTGCCTTTGGCACAGGTTCTTTGAATTGCCTGCCCCAATCAAAAATGCAATCCATTTGATTACAAACAAGAAATTTGAAAAGATCAGTTCTGTGTTTCATCTTAAGAGCAAAAAGGGAAATTCAGACATAATTGGGGAAATTCAGGCTCCCCCATAGTTAGCAAAAAAATTAAAATCTATACAGAAGAAGTAAAGAGATTATTCTAAAATAACTAATAGTTCATAGGGCTTTATTAGTAAAAATAAGATAATTTATAAGAATTTTATACATTTTATTTTCACACTTTCACATATAGTCAATTTTTTTATAAAAGGAAGAAAGAAAGAAAGGAAGGAAGGAAGGAAGGAAGGAAGAAAGGAAGGAGAGAAGGAAAAAAAAATTATGTGAACATGCTTATCTCAGTGCTATGTCAATTCAGTTTCTTCACCTGTAAAATGAGAAGTTTAAAAAATGAATAATGTGATGATATTAATGCAAATGTAAAAAAAAGAAACTAAAGTTTGAGTAAGCTAAAAATCAATAAGAGAAACAAGCTAAGGGAGGTAAAGCAAAGGTGACAGAGTAAAGGCAGAGACTTGCCTATGCTCTCCCCCAAACACTTCAAATACCCTTAAATAATGACTCTAAACAAATTGTAGAGCCACAGAACCCACAAAAAGATTGAGTGAAACAATTTTCCAGCTCAAGACATAATAGAAGGACAACAGGACAGATCTATTGCACCAGGGTAATAGAGGAGCACAATCAAGGCCCCAGCAAACCAGGAGCAAGACTCAGGGTGACTGAATCAGTGACAGGAGCAGCAGTTTCTAGACATCTCACTCCACAAACAACAAAGACAAGTTAAAAGAAAAGGTTGGTTATACCTGGGTGATAGTGGAGAACAGTCCATCTCAGGCCAAGCCCCCACAGACCCAGACTGGGTGCCAGCAAACCAGGAGCAGGCCTTGGGAGCCACTGAAGCAGCAATGGCTGCAGTTACTTCCAGAGATGTCAGCCCACAGACAGTGAGGGGGTCAAACAATTGGTCAGAAGGAGATTACAGGAGTCTCTTTGTTAGCACTGAGGCAGGAATCTGTTGCTTTGCTCATACTTGGATCTGAGCCACAGTTCTGGGTGGCAGTCTCAGGGTAAGGAGGAGTACCAGTACAGCAGAGCTTGAAGCCACAGTGAAGTGTAGACAGTTGTCAGAGTTCCAGGGCAGAAAAGATGATTATGGTCAGTCACAGAGCAGAATACAGACTAGGAGAGTGGCAAGCACCTCTCCTTAGATCATACCACCTGGGAGGAAATGAAAACTTACAGAAAACAACTGCACAACACTCCTAAAGCTTGGGACAGTACGCCCTCAACCCTGGAAGCAGAGCCTTACTTTAACAAAGCACAGAAAGTCAAATGATAGATTGGAGAAATGAGCAAACAACCGAAAGAAAATTCTGACCATCGAAAATTACTAGGGTGACAAGGAAAATCAAAACACACACTCACAAGAAGATAACAAAGTCAAAGCTTCTACATCCAAAGCTTCCAAGGAAAAGATGATTTGGTTGTAAATCATGGAAGAGCTCAAAAAGAATTTTGAAAATCAAGAGTGGTAGAGGAAAAAGAGGGAAGAGAAATAAGAGTGCTGCAAGAAAAATAATGAAAAATTATTCAATATACTAGTAAAGACATAAAAAAAAGACTGAAGAAAATAACACCTTAAAAAAAAAAACAAACCAGATGAGGCCAAATGGTAAAGGAGTTACAAAAAGTCAATGAGGAGAAGAATACCTTAAAAAGCAGAATTGGCCAAATGGAAAAAGAGCCACAAAAATCACTGAAGAAAAAATACTCCTCAAAAAGTAGAATTCCCTAAATGGAAAAGGAGATCTGAAAGCTCACTGAAAAAAATAATTCCTTAAAAATTAAAATTGAAGGCTGCTAGGTGATGCAGTGAATGGAGCACTGGCCCTGGAGTCAGGAGGAAGTGAGTTTAAATCCAGCCTCAGACACTTAACACTTACTATCCATGTGACCGTGGGCAAGTCACTTCCCCCCCTCCAAAAAGCAAAAAAAAAAAAAAATAGAATTGGGCAATCAGAAGCTAATGACTTTATGAGAAATCAAGAAACAAAACAAAATCAAAATCCTGAAAAAAAGAGAAGACAATGTGATATATCTGATTGTAAAAACCTTTGACCTGGAAAATACATGTAGGAAAGATCATTTTAAAAATTATTAGACTACCTGAAAGCCATGATAAAAAAAAAAAGCCTTGATATCATCTTTCAAGAAATTATCAAGGAAAACTGGTGTAATATTCTAGAACCAGAGGGTAAAATTGAAGTTAAAATAATGCACTGATCACCTCCTAGAAGAAATCCCAAAATGAAAACTTCCAGTAATATTATAGCCAATTTCCAGAATTCCCAGGTCAAGGGGGAAATATTGTAAGCAGCAAGAAAGAAACAATTCAAGTATGGTAGAGCCACAGTTTGGATAAATTAATATTTAGCAGCTTCTACATTAAAGGGTCAGAGAGCTTGGGATATGATATTCTAGAGAGCAAAGGAGCTAGGATTGCAACCAAGAATCACCTATCAAAACTGAGTATAATCTTTCAAGGGGAAAATGAATATTCAATGAGATAGAGTACTTTTGAACATTTTTGATGAAAAGAATCAAGAGAAGCATATAAATGTAAATAGGAAAGAGAAATCATATGGGACCAAATGAGGTTAAACTGTATACATTGCTATATGGGAAGATGATAGTTGTAACTCATAAAAACTTTCTCATTATTAGGGCAGTGAGAAGGTGATGTAGACAGAAGTCACAGGTGTTAGCTGAATATGAAGCAATGACATCTAAAAAATAATATAAAATGAATGGGTGAGAAAGGAATGCACTTGAAGAAAGAGAAAGGGAGAGGTAGAATGGAATAGATTATTTCACAAAAAAGAGGTGAGAAAAAGCTTTTACAGTGGAGGGGAAGTGAGGAGAAGTGAAGGGAGTAAGTTAACCTTACTTTCATCAGAATTGGTTCAGAAAGGAAATAGCATACACCCTCAACTGTATATAGAAATCTATTTTACCCCACAGGAAAGTAGGAAGAAAAGGGGATGAGAGAGGTAGGGAGTAATAGAAGGGAGGGAAGATTTGGAGAAGGGGTAGTTGGAAGCAAAACACTTTTGAGGAGGTACAGGGTGAAAAGAGAGAGAAAGAATAGAAAGAACATGGTAGGGAAAGAGGATGGAGGGAAATACAATGAGGAATAGTAACTGAAAAGAAGATTGAAACAAGTTTTTCTAATAAAGAACTCATTTCTCAAACATATTGAGAATTGAATTAAATTTATAAAAATTAGAATCAAATGATCAAAAGATATGAACAGTTTTCAGATGCTATAATGAAACCATATAAAAAAAAACACTCACTATGGATTGGGAAAATTTAAATTAAAAATTTAATTTAATTTAATTTAAAAAATTAAATTAAAACAATTCTGAGGTACTACCTCATACCTATTAGACTGGCTAATAGGAGAAAAAAGGAATGACAAATGTTGGAGGGGATGTGGGAAAAATGAGACATGAATGGATTGTTGGTGAACTGATTCAATCATTCTGTAATTTGGAACCATGCCCAAAAGGGTATAAAATCATGTATACCCTTTGACCTGGCAATACCACTACTAAATCTGTGTCCCAAAAGCGATAAGAAACAAAAAATGAAAAGTATCTATATGTAAAAATATTTATGGCAACTCTTTTCTCATGGCAAAGAACTGGAAATTGAGGAAATGCCCATCAGCTGGGGAATGGTTGAACAAATTGTGTTATATGATTATGATGGAATACTATTGTGCTTTAAGAAATGATGAACTGGATGCTTGCAGAGAAACCTGGAAATACTTACATGAGCTGATGCAGTGAAATGTATGGTTTACAAAGTAACAATATTATAAAAGGACCAGCTGTGAATAATTTAGCTATTCTCAGGAATTCAGTGATCCAAGACAACTCTGAAGTATAACTGAAAATGGTGAAAATGCTGTCTATCCTCAAAGAAAGAACTGATGGTATCTGAATACAGATTGAATCATAGGTTTTTGTTTTTTGTTTTTTATTTTTTTTTCTTGAGGGTTTGGGGGGTTTTGGTCTATGTTTCCTTTCACAAAATGACAGTTATGGAAATGTTTTTCATGATTACAAATGTATAATATGCCAAATTGCTGGCCTTCTTAATGGAGTGGGGGGAAGAAGTAAGGAAGAGAATTTGGAACTTAAAGTTTTGGAAATGATTGTTAAAAAAAAATTTAATATGTAACTGAGGAAAATAAAATACTAAAACAAATAAATTTAAATTTAAAATTAAATTAAATTAAAACTTTAAAAAATTAAAAATTCTTTATACAGGTAAAGTTGGAAAAATAAAATATTAAATAAAGACAACTGAAAAGGTTAAGAAGGGGAAAAAAGGATGAGCAAGAAGATTTCAGAAAAACCTGGAGAGACTTACCTGAACTGAGCTGAGTGAAATGAACAGAACCAGGAGAAGATTGTATATAGTGACAGTACCACTGTGTGGTGTTCTACTTTATTAGACTTAGCTCTTCTCAGCAATATGATGATCCAAGACAATTCCAAAACTCATGATAGAAAATGGTATTTACCTTGAGAGACAGAACTGATGGTGTTTGAAT
>JAQQSV010017963.1:0-11494 GCA_028646515.1 Pseudochirops corinnae | reverse complement strand
TATCTTTTATGGAATCAGAATGTTCATTTTTAATCAGTTATTAAGAATGAAAAAGAAAATGAAATGTGACTTTGCTCTGTGATTTAAAAATTCTGTGGTTTTGATAAAATGATCAATTTTAAAAAGAAAACACATCAGGCACACATGCTGCATAAATCTTCCTAATTGTGCCTAATGTGTTTTACAATAGAGTATGATAAAAGAAGAAAACAGTAACTAGTAATGTTCCCTGTAATTTTGACACTCCAGTATTTTAACAAAGGTTATTTTTTTTGTGGAGCTTTTCCCATATTATCAAATGAAATTAACCTTATATATAATGACATTTATAGCAAAATTGTTCCCATGATTAATATAATAGAATCTTTTTCTTCCCATTAATTTGCTGATGTTTCTCACATAAAATATATGTAGCCTTACCTACCCATGTAAATTATCTGATTTGTAGCAGGGGGTCTTCTGACAGCTTAACTATACTAAGTATCATGGTGAGTTATGAGGATATAAAGAAAAGAAAAGCATCCCTGTATTCATGGAGCATATACTCTATGGTGGGTGGTACAGAAGTGACTAAAAATTTATTGCTTTTATATAGTTTCCTTCCATTATGAAGTCTCTGATGATAGATCAAGAATGATAAATCCCATAAAGGACTTTCCACATTCATTATGCAGGTTTTCTCCCTGGCGTGAATTTTCTTATGTTTCATCAAACTTTTACTGAAGTCAAAGGTTTTTCTGCATTCATTACAAGTACTGGTATTTTTCTCATATGAATTCTCTCATGCCTATTAAGATTCCCTCTCTCAAAGAAGGCTCTTCCACATTTATTGCATTCAAAGGGTTTCTCTCCACTATGAATTTTCTCATGTTTCTTTAAAATTCCTCTCTCACCAAAGGCTTTTCCACATTTATTACATTCAAAAGGTTTCACTCCAGTATGAACACTCTGGTGATCAGTAAGAAGTACCTTTCGGCTGAAACTTTTTCCACATTTATTACATTCAAACGGTTTCATTCCAGTATGAATTCTCTGGTGTCTAATAAGGGATCCCCTTTCACTAAAGGCTTTTCCACATTCTCTACATTCAAAAGGTTTCTCTCCAGTATGAGTTCGCCAATGTATAATCAAAGCTCCACTCCCACTAAAAGCTTTTCCACACTGATTACATATGAAGGGTTTCTCTCCAGTATGAATTCTCTTATGTGTTGCCAAATTTCCCCTGTGACGGAAGGCTTTCCCACATTCACTACATGCAAAGGGTTTCACACCAGTATGAATTCTTTGATGATCAGTGAGGTTTCCCTTATTACCAAAGGTTTTCCCGCACTGACTACATTCAAAGGGTTTCACTCCAGTATGACTTCTCCAGTGTATAAAAAGGTTTCCCCTCTCAAAGAAGGATTTCCCACATTCACTACATTCAAAAGGTTTCACACCAGTATGGATGCTCTGGTGATTATCAAGAAGTACCTTCCGGCTGAAGCTTTTCCCACACTCATTACATTCAAAGGGCTTCACTCCAGTATGAGTTCTCTGATGTCTAATAAGGGTTCCTCTATTACTAAAGGCTTTCCCACATTCATTACATTGAAAGGGCTTTTCTCCAGTATGAATTATCTTATGTGTTGTCAAGCTTCCACGGTGACTAAAGGCTTTCCCACATTCATCACATCCAAAGGGTTTCATTCCAGTATGAACTCTCAGATGATCAGTGAGGCTTCCCTTATTGCGAAAGGCTTTCCCACATTCATCACATTCAAAAGGTTTCAATCCAGTATGAATTATCTGATGTCTAATAAGGTTTCCCTTCTCAAAGAATGCTTTCCCACATCTATCACATTCAAAGGATCTCTCTCCAGTATGAATTTTCTCATGTTTAGTTAAACTTTCCCTATGGCTAAAGGTTTTTCTACATTTATTACACTCAAAGGGTTTTTCTCCAGTATGAATCCTCTCATGTTTATTCAACTTGCCCCTTTCAGCAAAGGCTTTCCCACATCTATTACATTCAAAGGGTTTCACTCCAGCATGAGATCTCTCATGACGATTAAGATTCCCCCTGCTACTAAAGGCCTTCCCACATTCATTACATTCAAAGGATTTCACTCCAGCATGAATTCTCTGGTGTCTAATAAGGCTTCCCCTGGAACCCAAGATTTTGCCACATTCGTTGCATGTAAGGGATTTCTCTCCAGTACAAATTCTCTCATATAGAGTAAGACTGGATTTTCTATCAGAGACTTTGCCATATTCATTGTGTTCATTTAACTTTCTTCCAGAATATATTCTATGAAGTTTGTTTCCTGAGCAGTATCTGAAGGACTTCACTGGAATAAAGACAGACCCTAGACTAAAACTACTTCCAAATAAATTCTGTTGAGGTACATTCACCTTATTAAGAGTCATTCTGTGAATGATGGTTACATTTCTAGATTGCCTCTCCTGGTTGCCTGGCTGTTTCTGTAAAATGACATGATATGCCATAGATTCTCCCATCTTGGCATTCTGGGTAGTATCTGGTAGTCTTTTCTCAGGTGATGGTATGAGGCAAGAACTCTGTATTAAATTCCAGTTTTTGGTTTTAGTCCAACTGTCCAGATTAAGAGAATCTGAAAGAAATTTTATAAAACGTTACTAACATCTGAACCCTGTACTAGGACAAAAGAAACTGCTTTATAACAAGTTCTATCTTTTAACTCTTCCATAAAGTAGAATTATATGTAATTTGTATGCAGAGAACAATTTCATCAGAATTAAAAGTCAAAGATAGGTGAAGAGATAGTAATAAAAGAATGTAATTTCCCAAGACAAAACAAATTATATCTCAGGTCATGAAACAGTCATTAAAGTAATACATACAATGACAAACAGGATTTCCTTCTGGAGAACAGAATAGTAGAAAATCAGAGGAAGAGAAAAACCTAGAAAATTACTTAGCTGGCAAATAACTTTGGATGTACTCAAACTAAAATGACAGGCTTGGAAAACTAAGCTATTAGAGAATATTGAAAAATTTTTGGATCTCCCCCAAATTATGAAGGAAGAAAAGATCTGAAAAATATATTTAACCTAGCTTGCAATTACTCTCATTTGTTTGCTTTTTCCTTACTTACCTGGACAAGTGCTTTTTGGGACTTCTCCCTCTGATATCCATGAGGCTTCTCCTCTTTCCAATAGGGAAATAACATCCAGTTTGGAAACAAAAATCCCTGGGGAAAAAAATGCATCTAAGAACTAAATTCTCTTCATAAAAAACAGCTGTTATGAAAGCATGTATGAAAGATAGCCGAGGCATACTCTATTGCAGTGGCGTCAAATTCAAATAGAATAGAATACAAATGGATCCACTAAATCATACATAAGATATCAACTTAGAAAACCACATATTTAATATTATTTATATCATATTGTATTTTAATTTATTTTTTACATACTTCTTAATTATATTTTGATCTGTGTTGCCTCATGGTATGAGTCACATGTCTGACATCTCTGCTCTACTGTATTTCAAGGAAGAATGGGTCATAAATATAATTTAGAATAATAAAGAAAATCAGCTAATTTGACCCCAATTCATACTAGGGTTTTATCTTTGGGTATCCAAATAAATCAGTAAACATTTTAGAAACATGTACTATACAGGCACCATACTAGACATAGGAAATACAAATACAAAGAATGAAACAGTCTTGATTGTCAAGGAGCTTACACTTTAATGGGGAAGAAAACAAGAACATGCATAAATGTATGCAGAATAAATTTACAGAGAGTATAATTAAATACAAACTAGTTTGAGAGATACTAGCAATGAGAGGGATCAGGAGAGATCAGAACACAGTGGCTTAAGTTATGTCCTGAATGAAGAGAGGGATTCTATGAGGTGGAGATAAAGAGGGAGAACATTTCAGGCATACAAGAGACATGAAGATCAGAGATAGTGTTGAGTGAAGAGCAAAGAGATGGCCACTTGGATTAGATCATAAAGTATTTATGGGGGGGGGAAGGCACAAAAAGAGGTACTTTCATACACAAAGTATGACTAAATATAAAATAATTCACACTGGAGATAAACCTTTTATGATATAATAAACACAGGAAAGTTTTTTTTGAGAGGGGACACCTCATTAGCCATCAGGTAATGTACAATGTTATGTCCACACAGAGGAGGTTTTATTTTTTATCCTAGAGCAGCAGTTCTCAACTTGTGGGTTATGTTCAATTTGTAACAATGAAAATACATCCTGTATATCAGATATTTACATTATGATTCATAACAGTAGCAAAATTACAGTTATGAAATAGTAACAAAAGTAATTTTATGGTTGGGGGTCACCACAACATAAGGAACTGTATTAAAGGGTCGCGGCATTAGGAAGGTTGAGAACCACTGTCTTAGAGGCAATGTGGAGCTACTGGAGTTGACTAAGTAAGGGAGTTATATGATTGGATTAATGTTAAGATAAATCACTCTGCCAGCAACGTGGATAATGAAGCAGAGTAAGTAGAGACTGAACAAGAGAAGATCAATTTAGGAGATGACTTCAATAACCTAAACTAGAGGTGATGATGACTTAAACTAAGGTTGCAAAGGTCGGCAGAAAGGAAAGGTCAGATTCAAGAGATGTTGTGGAGGTATATTAAGATTTGACAGCTGACTAGATAAGTGAGATGAGGGAGAGGAAAGAGTCAAGAATGATGCTGAGATTACAAACTTGGGAAACTGGAAGAGTGGTGAAGCCTTTAACAGAAATAGGGAAGTTTAAAAGAGGGATGAGTTGGTGGGGCAAGGGAAGATGACAAGTTAAATTTTCATTATGTTGAGTTTAAGATGTCTCCAAGACATCTAATTTGACATGTCCAACAGCTGATGCAAGACTGAAAGATCAAGGGAGACTAGGCCTGTGTATATGTATACCTGGGAGTCACCTGCAAAAAGGTGATAATTAAAACCAGGAGATGAGGTTATAGAGACAGAAAGTATAGAGAGGAGAGAGTACAAGACAGAGGCTTAGAGAATATCAAGTCAGTGTGTGTGCTACGAATGATGTGCCAGCAAAAAACCCTGAAAAGCAGTAATCAGACAAATAGGGGGAGAATTAGGAGAGTAATGTCAAAAAAAAAACAAAAAACAAAAACCAAAACCAAAAACAAGAGAAGAGAGTATCCAGAAGGAAATAATGGTCAACAGTGTCAGATATAGCTGACAGGTCAAGAAAATGAGAAATTAAAAAAAAAAAAAAAGACCATCAGATCTGGCAACTGCTTACTGATAATTTTGAAGACTAGATTGAGTTGAATGATAAGATCACAAGTCAGAATGAGAAGTGGAAGCAATGAATAGAGATAGTTTTTTTTCAGAAGTTTGGTGAAGAATGAGAGATAGGACCAAAGTCTGAGTGGGTATCATGGTCCAAAGAAGGTTTTTAAAGGATGAAAGTGACAGGCATGTTTGAAGACTGGTGGAAAGGAATCAGTAGAGAGTGGGAATTAGAAGATGAGAAAGGGAGTGACTGAGGCTGTATTCTTCTGGACAGTTCATATCAGGGTTAATTATAGGTGGGATTGGCTTTGACAAGAAGGGCCACTTCAGAAGAGACTGGGAGGTGTCATCAAGGGGTTTTAAGAAGAAGAGGATACCATGTCAAATGCCCTCAAAATGTCAGTTTCTGTGGGGTCTGGCAAAGGGAATCAATTAGGAAGGAATCAAAGGATTGCCTTATAGTAGTGAGATAAATCGGGCTGGATAAAAAGGAAATTACAATGTACTTAATCAGCACAAGTGAGTGACTTCTAGAGACACTCAGTAGCAAATGAATATAAGGAGAAGAGATGGATAAAAGGACTAATTTAGGGCTTTCCCATGGTAACTGGTAAGACAATCCCAGAGCAGAAATCAGTGTAGAGTTGAATTGGTTAAATATAAGGTTAAAACCGAGAAGGAAATAAAGTAAGAGAAATAATAGCCTGAAAAAAGGACTAGAGAACAGTCAGTGAGGAAGAAAACAGATTTAGAAAGGATGAGGCTCAGGGAAAGATAGAATAATAGGATGTTATGGTTACAGGAGTTTTAGGTTTGGGTTCAGTTAGTATATTTCTGGGTAATGGCGAAATTTGGAATAGTGCCACTTCTATCTGTGGATGAGGCAAAGTAAAAAAGTAGCAGGATGGCTAGGTGGCACAGTGAATTGAGCACCGGCCCTGGAGTCAGGAGGACCTGAGTTCAAATCTGGCCTCAGACACTTAACACACACACACTAGCCGTGTGACCTTCGGAAAGTCACTTAACCCCCGACTGCCCTACCTTCCCCCCTCTAAAAAAAAAAAGCAAAAAAAAAAAAAAAAAGAAGTAGGTACTAGGATTTTAAAAGACTGAGAAATTCAAAAGTTAGGCAAATCTGAGGGAGCACCAATATAGATGGTGGAAGTTTCCTGGAATAAAGTTAGGGAAGGAGAAGAACACAGTAAGCCAAGTGCTGAACTCCTGATATAGAGGAAATAGGAAGTCCCTGTGGCTTCTAGAACGAGGGAATGACACGATCAGAACTATGACCTTTGATCCTGTCTGGGCCTTTACTAATTTTGCTCTAATTCATTTAGCATTTAAGTACTCAGTGTATGTAGAAAATTATGATGGGGAAGATACAGGTTTAGTTAAGATATAGTTCCTTCTTGACTTAATAGAGCTTCCAAGATATGAAGAGCATACATTCTTTCTCAAGGTGAAATTTGGGCAGTGTCAAGAGAAATTCTAGGAGGGAGAAATACATTGGGGAGGAGAGAAAAGGCCTTCAAAAGGAAGTAGTTTCATAATTTCCCTGGAACCTTGGCAAGATTCTTTGACTTGAAGGTACAGGAAGTGAGGAAAATGTAGTCTCAGGATTAGTTCAAGAAAACTATAGGATTTCTATTTCTACTAAACAAAGAACTTCATTGGGGAAAAGACAACAAATATTCTGCCTATTTGCCATTAACAATATTCAAATCCCTCTTATTTTAGGAAGTCTTAAATATTACTACACGATAAGCCCAAACTCAAGGAAGCACTTCAGATACACAACAGTTGTAGAGTGGTAAAGCGAAAAAGTGAAAATGCAACCTGCAATGGACAAATAGCAAATCACAGAATACTATGCTTACCCATGGAGATAAAGTTCTCATAGTTCTCCATCATCACATTCCTGTACAAGTCCCTCTGTGCAGGGTCCAGCTGTCTCCACTCTTCCCAAGTGAATTCCACAGCCACATCTTTGAATGTCATGGATTCCTGAATCAAGAACATTTCTGCTTACTCAAGGACCACTACTCTCATGAGCCAGAAAATTGGCAGGATAATAAAGGGAAAAGTTCTCACAGAATTCAGAATTTTTAGTATTTCATGTCAAACACTTACAGAGGAACATACAATTTTACTCACTGTGTACTAGATACAATAGCATGTGGATAGTTTTACTGGTCAAGTTTACCTCCAATAAATCTGATCAACTGAACTCCAATAAACTGACATACCTGAGTGATAAAGCTCCAAAATACACAATATAACCAGCACACATCTTACAATTACATATACTACCATTAGCAAGCACATTACATGTACTAATTTCTAAATAATTATGTTACAACAATCATTTTACATTACTGATAAACATTGTCTGAATAGACTTAAACAGGAAATAGTAAACCATAAATGGTGCATCACACATAAAATTCTCCCGATTTCCAAACAATACACCATCACAAGATCAGATATAACTAAAAGATGCTTCAGAGGCCAAATGGAGTTACTTTGCTGATTTTATAGATGAGGAAACTGACGTTCAGGGAAATTATGTGATTTGACTAAGGTCACACAAGTAGTAAGCATCAGAGATAGTATCCCCTCTGTCTCTCTAAGGACATTGGTTCCTTTTTGGAACTGTAGAAATCTGGAATAAAAGTCTTCTCCCAAATTACAATAAATATTTATTACCTAGTTATTGTGTGCACAGCACTAGATTAAGTTTCTCTACAACAGTGAAAACTATAACTCATTCAGGCCTTTTCCATCTGTCTATCTCCTTCCATAAAAATTTCCAGAGAAGTTCTGAAAAAGACACTGGGGGCCTTCCTCTCGACTTATCAAACAAGGACTCAAATGCAGTCTAGGCCAAATCCCCATTGGTTATTCCTCTCTCCTTAAATGATCAGTGACTTTATTTTATGGTCATACCCTTTTTGGCTATCTCTTTTATGTTGGTTTTTGTGCAAAAGTCTTCACAGGTAATATGTTACAGCCTATCTACACTCACTATATGCCCCCTCCCCCCACTGTTATTTGGTTGACTCATAGTTTTAATTTTTCAGAGATGATGATCTACAGCAATAAAGGACAACTGAAAAAATGACAGCTACTAAGTGTCTGAGACCAAATTTGAACCCAGGAAGACGAGTTTTCCTGATTCCAGGCCCAGCACTCTATTCACTGAACCATTTAGATGCTCTCTGTACATAACAGATGTAGAATAAATTTAACGAACTGAATTTGTGAATCGAGTTTTGGAGGAATAAAATATTTTAAACTATCTCATAAGTGGGAGGAACTCATCCTCAAGTCCAGCCTCTGGCCCACATTCAGAGGCTTAGCTTCTATCAGTCAGAGACACTAGAAGCAACGACATCCCCCCCACCCCGCGGCGCTTCTGGGAAACTCTCTTCTAGAGGAGAGGAGGAGGAGGGGGTAGGAGGTGGAGGGGGGCGTGCCTGGCGGAAGTGGAGGGGGGTAGAGGAAGAGTGAAAGACCGTAGGCCGCCACCCCTGAGTCGCCCTGTCCCCCACACTCCCAAATCCCCAGCCTACCCGGACCTCACCTTTCCCGCCTCCATCTCCAGGAACTGCCCAGTCGGGACCTCACGGATCTCGTCCACTTAAGAAGACGTCTCCTCATCGCCTCAGGGTCAGACCGCCCGCCCACTCAGTGACCTCCTCACTTCTCTGAGCCCCGCCCCCGGACCCGCCCCTGATTTTATCGCCCCGCCCTTCCCCTTCCCGCATGCTGGACCAGATCCTAAGTTGCCGGAGGGGGGAGATGGCGCAGGCGCAACAGAGTCCGGAGCTGCAGCTGCAGGCAGAAGCAGGTGGAAAAAGCCGAGTCTGACATCCCCAACTATCCCCACCGCAGGTAAAGGACAGGAAGTGTCGTCACGCTCTCAGCGTCCAACTTCTGGAAATCCAGCCACGCGAGATAAAAGACGCAGGACGAAGGGGAGGCGGGTAAGAAACGGGTATGCGACCAGGGACGTACCGGACCTTCACTGAGGCAGCGCTAGGCGACACCTCCCTGGGTACAGTGCATCTCCGGGAAGAAGGCCGGGAGCACCACCTTTACAGGCCGAGGGCACCCAGTCAAGCAGCTGGAATGCCTCCTTCAGATCTGGGCGTTCTGTTTGGGGTGGACACTACAAAGGTGGCGGCCATCCTTGGGAGAGCAACCAGGAAGATGAAAGGATTGGAGAGAATGCAGTAAAAGAATGAGTTGAAGAAATTAGAAATATTTAGCCTGGAGAAGAGCTGACATAATAGCTGTCTCCATAAAATTAATAGATTGTCATGAGAAAGAGAAGAACGTTCTAAAGGCGAACTAGGAGTAATGCATCATCAATTCCTTGCTGTTTACAATACATCTTCAGTCTTTTGTTATCTCCTTATCTAATTATTTTTACCTTCTAAAGATTTCTATATCCCCTTTTCTCCCCTCACACAATACCCACCCAGTCCTGGCCTTTATCACCACATGTCTGGAATATTGCATTTGACAGCTTGTTGGTCTCTGCCTCAAACTTCCTCCTACTTCAGTCTGTATCAGTCACTCAGTTGCCGAAAGGATTTTCCAAAGCACAGATCTTACTATATCACTACCTCCCCTCACACATATTTAATAAACTCCAGGGGTGGTTCTCTATAATTTAAAGGATCAAATATGACTTTATAAAATCCTATTTGGCTTTTGAAACCTTTCACAACCTGATTCCTTCCTATCCTGCATAGGTTCCCAAAGAGAGCAGTGATGCCTTCCCTAGGTGCTGGTATGATGGGGGGGAAGGGGAAATGGTAGTAGCCTGGGGTACGATTGGGGGAACACTGAAAAAAAATTAGAGGGTGGTAGAAGCATAAGGAAAGAAGAGAAGAAAATTCAAAAAAACCTCAGTATGTTTCATCTGTTGTGTAAAAGAGTTAAAGTAATAGTGATTACATTATTTTACAAATAAACACACAAATTGCAAATTATAACTCATCAGTGGTCAAGTCCACTGTCAGGTCTTAACAAGCAAGTATTGGCAGGCCAGTGTGTAGTGCATTGTTGGTCAGTCAGCATGTTACTATATGGTTACATGATCTAATGTTGCATCAACAAAATTTCAATGAAGGAAAAAAACAAATTTACAATAAATTATTAAATTTAAGATATATGTGTGTGTGTGTGTTGGAAATGATGCAAATTAAAAAAAAAAAATTTAAAGGGTTGAAGAAAGTAGATTTCCAGGGGAGTGCTGAGTAATTTTTTTTAAAGGGGTTGTCAGGCCAAATAAGTTTGGGAACCTCTGCTTTGCAGTATTCTTAAACTTACTCTTCTCCATGTAGTCTATGATCCATCAAAATTAGCTTTTACTTGGGACATATACAAACACAAACACACACACATCTGTCTTCTTCATTCTTCAATTCCACCTCTGGGGTCAAATCCTATTGATACTAGTATGACTTTGAGCAAGTCATTTCTACTTCTTGGGCCTGTTTCTTCATCTGTTGAATGTAGGGGTTGGACAAGATGACCTTGGGGTCCCTCTTCAAATTCTACATCTGTGCTTACTATTTGAATTTATCTTTATTTTTTTTCTGAAAATTTTCATATATTTTCTCTAATTACATGTAAAAACAATTTTTAACACTTAAAAAAAAATTGAGTGCCAAATTCTCTCTCTCCTTCCGCTATCCCCTCACTGAGAAGGTAAGCAATTTGATAGTGATTACACATGTGCAGTCATGTAAAACATTTACATATTAGCCATGTTACAAAAGAAAATACAAACCATCACAACTACCTCCCACCTCTCCTACTCCCCTGAAAAAAGAAAGAAAAAAATAATCTGCATTCAGACTCTTATCATTTCTTTCTCTGGAGGTGAATAGCATTTTTTATCATGAGTCTTTTGGAATTGCCTAACATCATTGTATTGTTGAGAATAGCCATGTCATTCATAGTTGGTCATCTAACAATGTTGCTGTTACTGTGTACAATGTTCTCTTTGTTTAGCTCGGTTTGCCTCAGTTCAGATAAGTCTTCCCAGGTTAATCTGAAAGCATCTTGCTCATCATTTCTTATAGCACAACAGGACTCCATCAAAATCACATGCCACAACTTGTTTAGCCATTCCCCAATTGATCAGCATTCCCTCAATTTTCACTTCTTTGCCGCCATAAAAAGAGCTGCTATATTTTTGTGCATATAGACCCTTTT
>JAQQSV010017962.1:0-11494 GCA_028646515.1 Pseudochirops corinnae | reverse complement strand
AAGCCTGGCGCCACAGGCTCCACGTGACCACATTCAGCCTATTAGGGAACACAGTATACTTTCAAATATCCAAGGGTCCTCAGAGTCACGTAGCCACTTTAACAAAGGGCCTAGGGGCAGGGAAGATCTTTAGATTCCCATAACAGCACTATACTAGGTACTTTTTTTTTTTTTTGCTACTGAAGCAAAAACTAACAAAACAGGTCACTTATATAGTGGGCTTAAGGAAATATGTCTTAGTCAATTTATTAAAGGAGAGAGAGACTGGGGCTACAGTGTTGCTTGGCCACCAGCCTGTGAAGTACACTCAGATCAGACTTAATTTTATCCGAGGAAGAAACCAATCAGATACTGGTTGGTTGGTACTTTGCCTGTTCTTTTGCTTTTAAGAGCGTTTGTTAGCTATGGGTGTTCTATTCAGTGGGTAAAGGGATCCTCATTCTCCTCCATTCTTTTTAAGGCTAAAACTTTTGACTTTGATCTTTGACTTTGAAAATCTCTAATTTTCCTTAACTGCCATACCTGATTCCACTCCCATGTCCCCCTTCTCTCCTAGAAGTTCCCTCCATTTTGAGGGAGGGCCCCAGACCTGCCATCTCTGATTTTCCAAGTTTAGGCTACATGCCCTTTCCTAAGTATCAGCTCCTCCCCCAACTCCCTACACTTTTCACCTCCCTTTTGTATGTTGTCTTCCCCCATTAGAATGTAAGCTCCTTGAGAGCAGACTGCCTTTATTTTTCCTTGTATTTGCATCCTTAGTGTTTAGCACAGTGCCCAGCCCATAGTAAGTGCTTAATAAATGCTTATTGACTAATAGTTATTGACATCTTTATGTAGCTCCAGGCCTAAAGATATTAGAATCATAGGAATATAGAACAGAGCTGGAAGAAAACTTAGAGGTCATTGGACCCACTTGCCTCATTTTCTCTTGAGGTGTATAGCATCTTTCTTCACAGGACCTTTGTAGTTAATTTGAACATTTATAATATTCAAAATGACTTAGTTGTTCAAACTTGTTCTTACAATAATATTCCTACTATTATGTACAACATCCCCTTGGTGTTGCTCATTTCACTCTTCATTATTTCATGCAAGTCTTTACATGTTTTTTCTAAAATCAACCAGCTCATTATTTCTTATAAATGCAGTAGTATTCCATCGCAATCATATACCACTACTTGTTTAGCCATTCCCCAATTGACGGATATCTTCTCAATTTCCAGTTCTTTGCCTCCATGAGGAGAGATGCTATAAATATTTTAGAATGTATAAGTTCTTTTCCTTTTTCCCTAATCATCTTGAGAAACAGACCTAATAGTGATATTGCTGGGTCAAAGAATATATACAATTTTATAACTCTGTGGGCATAATTCCAGATTGCTCTCCAGAATGGTTGGATCAGTTCAGTTTATCAACTGTGAATTCTTGTCCCTGCTTTTCTGCACCCCATCTAACATTTGTCACTTTCCCCTGCTATCATTTTAGACAATCTGATAGGTGTAAAATGATATCTCAAGGTTGTTTTAATTTGTATTTCTCTAATCAATAATGATTTAGAGCATTTTTCATATTACGATATATAACGTTGATTTCTTCATTGAAAAATTGTCCATTCATATCCTTTGTCTATTTGTCAATTGGGGAATGATTTGTATTCTTACAAATTTGACAAAATTCCTTATCTATTTGAGATAAGAAACCTTTATCTGAGAAACTATAAAAATTTTCTCCCAATTTTCTGTTTTTCTTCTAATCTTGGCTATATTGATTCTATTTGTACAAAACTTTTTAAATTTAATGTAATTGAAATGATCCATTTTACACCTCACCATCCTCTCTATTTCTTGTTTATTCATAAATTATTTTCCTCTCCGTAAGTCTGATAGGTATGTTCTTCTAATTTTCTTATGCTGTTTCTCTTTATATCTAGGTCATGTATCCATTTTCACCTTATCTTGGTAAATGGCATAAGATATTGGTCTATGCCTAATTTCTGCCAGATTGCTTTCCAGCTTTCCCAATAATTTTTTTGCCAAATAGTGAATTTTTATCCCCAAATCTTAACTCTTTATATTCGTTAAGCACAAGGTGACTATAATTATTTGCTACTGTATGTTATATGTCTACTTTGTTCCACTGATCTACCTTTCTATTTCTTAGTCAATACTCTATAGTTTTGATAATTACTGCCTCATAGTATAGCTTAAAATCTGGTACTGCTAAACCTCCTTCCTTTACATTTTTTTCATTAATTGCTTTGATATTCTTGATTTTTTGTTCTTTCAAATAAATTTTGTTATTTTTCTAGTTCAGCAAAACAGTTTTTTGGCAACTTAATTGAGATAGCATTGAATAGATTAGGTAAAATGGTCATTTTTATTATATTGGCTCTGCCTATCCATAAATAATTAATATTTACCCAATTATTTAAATCTGACTTTGTATAAAAAAGTGTTTTATAAATAGTTTCACTTAGTTCTTGAGTTTGTTTTGGTAGGTATACTCCCAGACATTTTATCTTTTACTCTCTCTTCTTACAGTTTTATTGGTGATATATAGAAATTCTGATGATTTATATGGGTTTATTGTGTATCCTTCTACTTTGCTAGAATTATTGTTTCCATTACCTTATTAGCTGAATCTTTAGGACTTTCCAAGTATATTATCATATCATCCACAGAAAGAGATAGTTTTGTTACCTCATTGCCCATTCTGATTCTTTCAATTTCTTATTCTTCTCTTAATACTTTCACTAGCATTTCTAAAACAATACTGAATGATATTGGTGACAATGGGCAACCTTGTTTCATGCCTGATCTTATTAGGAAGGCTTCTAGCTTGCCCCCATTACACATAATGCATGATGCTGATTTTAGGTAAATGGTTCTTATCATTTTAAGGAAAAATCTATTTATACCTATGCTTCAAGTGTTGTTGATAGGAATTGTGTTTTATCAAAAACTTTTTCTGCATCTCTTGATATAATCATGATTTTTGTCACTTTTATTTTTGATGTTATATATGTTAATAGTTTTTGTTATGTTAAACCATCCCTGCATTCCTGGTATAAATCCCACTTAGTCAGAATGTATAATTTTTGTAATATATTGTAGTCTTCCAGCTAATATTTTACTTAGGATTTTTGCATCCATGTTCATTAATGAAATTGGTTTGTAATTTTCTTTCTCTGTTTTTGCTCTTCCTGGTTTAGGTATTAGTACCATATTTGTTTTGTAAAAGGAGTTTTGTAGGACTCTATTTTCTTTGTCCTATTATTCTAAATAATAATTTAATATTGGAATCAGTCAATCTTTAAACGTTTGAAAGAATTCACTATAAATCCATCTGGTCCTGATACTTTTTCCTCGGAAGCTCATTTATAACCTGTTCAATTTCTTTTTCTAAACAGGTTTATTTAGATATTCTATGTCCTCTTGTGTTGATGTAGGTGGTTTATATTTTTGTAAATATTCTTCCATTTCACTTAAATTGTTAACTTTATTGGCATATAATTGAGCAAAATAACTTTATGATTGCTTTAACTTCATCTTCATTAGTGGTATAGTCAACCTCTTCATTTTTAATATTAGTGATTTGTTTCCCTCTCTCTTTTCAATATCATATTATTAACCAATGATTTATCAATTTTATTGTTTTTTTCATAAAACCAATTCCAAGTTTTATTCATTAATTCCATGGTTTTCTTACACTCAATTTTATTAATCTCACCTTTAGTTTTTAGGATTTCCAATGTGGTGTTTCATTGCAGATTTTTAATTTGTTCTTTTTCTAGTTTTTTTTTAAAATTGCATACCTAATTCATTGGTCTGCTTTTTCTTTTTTCTTTTTCTTTATTATATTGCTATAAGAATTTAGAGATACAAATTTTCCTTAGATTACTGTTTTTTTTGTACCCCATAGATTTTGATATGTTGTGTCATTAATATCATTCTTCTTAATGAAATTATTATTTCTAGAGTTTATTCTTTAAACTACTTATTCTTTCAGATTAAGTTGTTTAGTCTCCATTTGTTTTTATCTGTGTTTCCATAGTCCTGTATTAAATATGATTTTTATTGCATTGTGACCTGAAAAGAATGCATTTAATATTTCTGCTTTTCTGCATTTAACTATACAGTTTTTATGACCTAATATATGGTCAGTTTTTGTAAAGGTACCATGTATTGTTGATAAAAAGGTGTATTCCTTTACATTCCCATTCACTTTTGTCCAGATATCTGCCATATCTAACTTATCTAAGATTCTGTTCACCACCTTAACTTCTTATTTATTTTTTTGGTTACATTTATCTAATTCTGAGAGGTGAAAGTTAAAGTCCCCCCACTACTATAGTATTACTATCTATTTCTACTTGTAGTTCATTTAACTTTTCCTTAAAAAATTTAGATGCACATATAGCATTTGGTGCACATAGTTTTAGTACTAATATTACATCATTTTCTATGGTGCCTTTTATAATAATGTAGGTTCTCTGTTTATATCTTTTCATTAACTTTGAGATCTTTCTAAAAAAAATTTTGCATGTAAAAAACCAATTTTTTATTAACATTTGTTTTTAAAACTTTGATTTCCAGATTCTTTCCCTTCTTCCCTTCTCACCCACCCTCACTGGGAAGACAAGCAATTCAAGATAGGTTGTACATGTGTAGTTACGCAAAATGTTTCCATAGTAGTTATATTGTTAAAGACTAACTATATTTCCCTCCATCTTATTCTCTCACTTATTCTATTTTCTACTTTGACCCTGTCCCTTTTCAAAAGTGTTTGCTTCTGACTACCCTCTCCCACAATCTGCCTTCCCTTCTATCATCCCCCCTCTTATCCCCTTTCCCCCTACTTCCCTGTAGGGTAAGATACCCAATTGAGTGTATATGTTATTCCCTCCTTAAGCCAAATTCAATGAGAGTAAAGTTGACCCATTCCCTTTCACCTTCCTGCTCTTCCCCTCCATTGTAACAGTTTTCTCTTGCCTCTTTTTATATGAGATAATTTACCCTATTCTATCTTTCCCTTTTTCCTCCCAATATATTCCTCTCTCATCTCTTTATTTTATTTTTTAGATATCATCCCTTCATATTCACCTCATCCTGTGCCCTCTATGTATACATGTACACACATATACATACACACACACACATATATATACACACACTTATACCCTCCTACACACACATATATTTATTTATATGTATACACACACATACTCCCTTCAGCTATCCTCATTCTGAGAAAATTCTTATGAATTACAATTATTGTTTTTCAATGTAGGAATGTAAATAGTTCAACCTTAATAAGTTCCTTATGATTTCTTTTTCCTGTTTACCTTCTCATGCTTCTCTTGCTTCTTGTATTTGAAATTCAAATTTTCTGTTTAACTCTGTTTTTTTTTTCATCAAGAATGCTTGAAAGCCCTGTATTTCATTGAATGACCATATTTTTTCCCTGAAGCATTATACTTGGTTTTGCTGGGAAGGTGATTCTTGGTTTTAATCCTAGCTCCTTTGACTTCTGGAATATCATATTATAAGCCCTGCGATCCCTTGATGTAGGTGGTTGTGGGGGAACTCACGGAATTTTCCTGCTTCTACATTGCCATCTTGGCTCCACCCCCAGCCCTTTATTTCAACTCCATGTATCACTCATCTTAAAATGTTTCTTAGAAACAATATATTGTTGGATCCAGATTTTTAATCCATTCTTCTATCCATTTCTGTTTTATTATCATTATTATTTTTATTAGTGGCTTGTTATTATAGTCAGATTCTAGTTCTGAGGTTGTGGGAGATGATACCTCAGGCTTCAGGTTTTTTGTTCCGTTGTTTTCTGAGCTCTGTCTGGAGGCCTGACCTCAGGCATTCCTAGGTTCCCCAACCCTGCTGTCGCCACAAAGGCTCTTGCTCTCTGTGCTTCCTTCTGCTGCTGCAAACTACAGCTCATTCTTCTGTCCTAGAAATCAGGGACTCCACTCTCCTGCAAGTACTCACAGCCAATGGGGTCCCTGCACCTCTGTTACCACATGCAGTGGGCATGTGCTTGTTCTTCCTCACCCATAGCTTGGGACCATGTCTGGTCAATATAACTGGGCCTGGTGTCCTACCACAGCAGAGGGTCCTTCAGTCTCCTCCTGCTTACCTTCTAACTCCCACACTGTCCTTAAGGTGAAAGTTCCTGAAAACAAGACTGTTGCACCTCCCCTCCCTCCTGGTTACTGTAATGTCAAGCAAAGGCAACTTCCAAGGTTTGGATTACCAGCATAGCAAACCCCATTTATTCAGCAAACATTCACAGAACAGAGAAAGTCAAAATACAGTGTAACTTGTTCCTTTAGGAAGTAAGTTCTCAATTCAATTGCAAAGTATCAAGGTCCAAGTATCCCACCCCTGGCCAGTACTTTAGTCAAAGTAGCCCACTCCTGGGCAGTACATTTAGTCAGTCAACAAAGTCTCTCCTCTCAAATAGAGATTAGTCTCCAATCACTTTCACTTGGTCAATCACAAAGCACATTCATTTGGTCAATCACAAAGCACAAAAAACTCAAAGGCTTCCCACCCCTGAATCCCAAAAGGGGCAAGAGAGCACAAAAAGCCATCAACCCTTAAGTTACAACAAGGTCAGGATATCATCTCAGCACTGAATACCAAAGGAAAGGCCTTTCTTTCATCTTCGCTGGAGGCAAGCCCTCAGCAATTTCAGTTCCCAGGGAGACAAGGATCAACAAAGCCATTGCCAGTGTCCTCATCAAGTCACTCTGCCTGTAGAACAGTCCCAGAACCCCTGAAAACATCAGCAAGGCCCTCTTCCAGGATTTCTGTTCAGGTATCACAAGAAAATCCTTCTTCAGGGCTTCTGAAACAACAGCCAGGTTCCAGGACCTCTACAATAGCAGCACTATCCTTCACCAGCAGGTGAATCTGGCGAAACAACATCAAAACAGAGACAAAATACCGGCATCACAACCATGCCTCCTCAGTTCTTGGTAGCTCCGGGTGCCAGTTCTCAAAAGTCCTGGGCAGCTCCAACGGGCTCTTAGCAGTCTTTCTCTCAGCAACTCAGGCTCCACGATACTGGATACTGCTCTCCCAAAAGTCCTTCTGGCCTTCTCTCAGCTTGAGCCTCTCTCCCAATTCAAGGCTCCTCCCAGTTCAGCCCTCTCTCTTCACGTCAACAAGTCCATCCCACAAGTGGGATTCAGAAGCTCTGGGTTTTAACATTCAACCCCAAAATCAAGCCAATTCAGGGGCATCTCCAAATTCCATTACCATTACAGTTGCCCCCCTCCCCTTGCTGTCCCAAGGGCTTGCTGTTTGTTGATTCAGCAGAGTATGCTTGGAGGTATTTGCACTTCAGTCAGGAGGTTGGGTTTTTCGTAAGATCCTCTCAAATTGTGTTAGGAGTTCAACTGCTTTGCCTTAACTTTTAATTATTTCTACCACTCTAAATTCACTTTGAAGCAATCTTATCTCATTCATGGGAGAAATTTGGAGAGCCTGGTATTTCTGTCTTATTTTACCATCTTCCCCATCTACATTATTCCTTAAAGAACATTGCATATCTTAGCTTATTTTACCATCCCCTAATTGATGGGGACTCAGTATGTTTCCAGTTCTTGGCTACCCCAAAATATGATCCTATGAATATTTTGGTATATGGGAAACCTATCTTTCTGTCTTTGGTTTCCTTGGGGTATATGCTCTGCCATGGGATAAGAGTAAGCACTTTTAGCTGAGCACATGAAATAAGAAGTAATTCCCATTGATTTCACTTTACAAGGTGGCCACACAAGATTAATAGAACAGGATATTATATATTACCCACAAAGTTAATGTTCCATATGAATGCATGAATTCCTTGCATGACATGATTTGTTCCTTACATAACACTTGGTTAACATTTTAAAGGTTTAATTGATAACTTGTTGAGATGTTTCTTTAAATCCCAAAGGGTTTCTGACTTCTAGCACTCAGGCTTGCAAAATTATTAAAGTGACTCTCTACCCAATTCCTGAATGTTAGGTCATCTTTTTCAGATAGACCAAATTTCACATATGAACTCAATAAACCTCTGACAAGTTTCTGGGATCAGGTTAGCATGCATCTTGCATGTCTTTGCACTTGTGTCTTGTGTTTATGTGCTTTGTATTTATTGAAGGTCCTCATTTTTTCTTTGATGAATGAAGGATTGAGTGTATGATGTAAGTGGGAAGAAACTGGGCATCCAAAGGTGTGACCACTCTCCCCCCTTCCCATTTTTGTACCTGGTTAGCAATCAAGGTCAATATGATCTTCTGACATCTCTGGCTGCTTGTTCCATAGAAAACTCAGCCCCTGTAACACCTGTAGGATCCCTTGAAACTGTAATTCAAATATCAAGTTTGTGATACAGCTCTACAGATGATCCAGTTGGGATAGCAGATAAAGATTTAAGCCATCTGTAGGCAGTTTAGAGATTCATAAGCCAATCTTCATTTTAATTTAATGGCAACAAATATAGATGATTAATAGTAGTGAGCTTTTTCTTATCTGTGGACATTTTATTATTTTTTTTTAATGGAAGATCTTCCTCATCATATAGGAAATCGTTTGGGACCACTTAAGACAATCTCAATTTCATTGTTCAGCTGAAAACCATATGGAGTGGGAATGAGAATCCCAGTATAAAAGTGTATGGAAAAATAAGTCAGCAAAGGTTGATTTTCATGACCAGACATGCAGAAATAGATAATAGGAGACCTCTGTAAGAGGTAAGAGATTTGGGGCTACTATCAATACTATCATACCATCCAACCTTTTTTTTTGGTATGGTAGGCCACATTTATATAAAAACAGTCTAGACAGTGATTTCTATATACCAGGGTAGAGTTTTCTGTTTTGGGAATTCATTTGTCTCCATCTCCTGCACCATCATTTCCTACTTACTCTCATATTTTTCTCTGCCTGGTCCTACCCCTCACTTCTTACTGGGCTCTATTCACTATCTTACATAGTACCAGCATCTCTACAGCCACCATGACTAGCGAAATTGTTGTATGAGTTGGCAGTGGTAAGGAAAGTGGAATACACATGTATAAGTCTCATACCTGCTTCAGCTACAAGAAAAATGGTGTCTGATTATCTTATCCATGCAATTATCACATAGCTAGTGGCCATGGCTAGGCTATATTCCTGAGGCATGAGAAAATGGGGAACTCATTTTTTCTAAATCATAACATTTAAAAGTGAGCATAGAGATCATCAAAGCCTAAACTCCTCATTTTACAGGTAAGGAAACTTGAGGTCCAGGGGAGTTGAAGTGATTTGCCCCAAAGTTACATAGTTGCTAAGTAGCTGAGTCATGACTAAAAACCCATCTTTTTATCCCTAGTTTGTAACTCTTTCCACTACACCAAGCTATTTTACCCAATGGAATCATAATTTGTTCTTTGGAGATTGGAAGTGAAAACAGCTAGGTGGCTTAGTGGATAGAGCGCTAGGCCTGAAATCAGGAATATTTGAGTTCAAATCTGGCTTCAGACACCTACTAGCTGTGTGACCCTGGGCAAGTCACTTCACCCTATTTGCCTCAGTTTTCTCATCTGTAAAATGAACTGTAGGGGAAAAAATGGCAAACTACTGCAGTATCTTTGCCAAGAAAACTCCAAATGCAGTAACAAAGAGTCAGATATGACTGAAACTGAACAACAACAGAAGATTGGAAGCGCTTCTTGTGGAAGAAAAGGATTAGGAGGACTGAACAGTCTGCAGGGCCATCAAGAGGACATATACATATATGTTTGCATTTTGACATAGAAGATCTATTACAGCCCATTAAAATCAACTTGAAGGAGGCCCTGTTATTTAATGGAATGTAATGGAGAAAGTACCTAGATAGGAATCAGGATTTTTGTTGGTGTTCAGATTTTTGTTGGTGTCTGACTCATAGTGACCCTGTGGGCCATACTGTCCATGGAGGTTTCTTGATAAAAGTACTGGACTGGTTTTCCATTTCCTTCTCTGGGGGATTCATGCAGAGATTAATTATGTGATTTGTCTAGGGTCACACAGCTAGTGTCTGAGGTCACATTTGAATTCAGGTCCTTCTGACTCTGCAGGACTCTATCCACTGAGCAATTTAGCTTCCCCTACAGGAATCAGGCTACCTTGGTTCTAGTTCCTGTGCCAGTGCCATTGACTAGCTATGTGATACTAGCCAAGTCACTTAATCTTTCCACATTTCAGTTTCTTCATCCTTGAAATGGATCTGAGTTCCCTAAGGTCTTATCCAGTGCCAAAATACTATGCTTTTATGATATATGGAATATAGGCCAAGACATTTCCCTTCCCTCCTGAAATTTAGATTCTTAGAGCAAAAGGGAGTGTGACCAACATCTTCACAAACTACTTCTCTTTCATTCCATCACATTTCAGAGGATTCATGAATCTGATGACCTGGGAAGTATTTAGAAATTTAACTGTACTATTTTATGCTTGGCCTTGGAAGACAATGAGGTAACTAATTATAAGAATTAATGCCATTGATTCTTTTCCAAGCAGGGTGAACAGTTAGATCTATAAAAACCATGATCCCAGAACTCTCAAGTAACCCCAAGGGCACATTTTGGTGCCAAGGACCACAGTTTTGTGAGAACCTGCTCAATATATCTATCTAGAGTTCTAGACTGATGCCATTTCAGTTGAATTTTGTGAAGATGGTTGGTAGTCATGCACAGCATATTTTGAACATGCAAATCATATGGAACACAGAACAAGATTAGAGGATGTCAGTTAAAAGATGCTCTTCATGTACAACCTAGGCAGAAATCCCCCTTGGTAAGTGGGTTTTATTTATCTGAATAAAGGGAAAAATGTTTGATCCCACAGAGCTTTCTAGAATTTTAGACAGAGGTTTTGGCTCCTTCAAACTTATATTTTATTTTCCTTTCAGAGTCTCCCAAGCAAGGGAGCTTCTCAGACAGATTGTAGAGTTATTTAAATTCTAGGCTGAAGAATTTGTATTTTATCCTAGGAGGAAGGAAGGAAGGAAGGAAGGAAGGAAGGAGGAAAGGAAAAAAGGAAAGAAGGAAGGAAGGAAAGATGGAAACAAATATTTATTAAGTGTATACTATGTTATAGGCACTGTGATAAGCAATAGGGAGCCACTGAAGATTTTATACTTTTTTATTCTGATTTTTTTTTTATAAAGGTAGTGTCATAGATCAATGCCATAGGAAGGTTGTTTTGGCAGTTTGAAGGATCAGAGACTGAAGGGGATGGGACTGGAAGCAGGGTGACCAATTAAGAGATTATTACAATGTTATGGGAATCTAAAGATCTTCCCTGCCCCTAGGCCCTTTGCTAAAGTGGCTACATGACTCTGAGGACCCTTGGATATTTGAAAGTATATTCTGTTCCCTAATAGTAATTCTGTTCCCTAATTTCCTGAATGTGGTCACATGGAGCCTGTGGTGCCAGGCTTGTTTTCCAGGAATGCCCGTGCC
>JAQQSV010017961.1:0-11495 GCA_028646515.1 Pseudochirops corinnae | reverse complement strand
TTTATATTTAAGATGTTCATTTTATGTCAGCTGTAATTTAATTTCCTTGTAGTCCCCTAAATTCAGAATGTCATCCTTTTCTTTTCCTTAGTGACTATTTGGGGGTGAGAAATCAGTAAAACAAGTATTAGGTTAACCTAATCTTACCTTAGGTTCATTTAATCCAAGCTAACTAAACTGAACCTTAGCTTCCTTATTTTAGAAACAGTGATAATAATGCTATGTTGTACCTAATGCATAGAGTTGTTATTAAATAATATAGCTACACATGCAGGGTAATGCAAAACTCACACAACATCTGGATAGACTGGTACACAGTTGCATATATATATACACACACCTATATATATATATACACACATATACACATATATACACATATACATGAATGAATTCATACATGTATGTGTTACATGTGCATACACACACATATATACACATGTATATACGTGCTATTAAATGCCTAACAACTCGCTCCCCCTCCCGCTGATGTACCTATCACACTTTTAAGTTTTGTCAGCATTTTTAACACTTTCTCCACCACTTTCTTAAGTCTGGACAATCAACAAAACAATAAACCAAGCCTTGATCTATAGCATTTGCCTATTTCTGAGGTGTCAATGTTCACATTAAAAATTTAACAATTGACTCACAAACTAGCTAGAGCTGACTCCAATACACCCCTGGAAATAGAGGTAGATTAGATATAGATAATTGCTGTTGTTACAAATGATACAATTATATATTAGCTCTAGATATGATTGATTTAGCTATATTAATCTAGATGTAGATAAATACATGTATACTCACATGTACTTAAGGAAAAAGTGTGGTTTGGAGCCTTAGTTACTCAATAGTTTTACATACTCCACTATATGGAACAAAAGCTAAATTCTACATGAGAAAAAAACCAATGTAGTTATGGCTGACAATGTGGTATAGTAGTCTGAGTGCCGGACTTGCCATCAGCAATTGTTGTTGTTGCTTCTTCATTCTCAAAGAGGATCAATGACATCACAAGGGTGATGTCTTAACTTGGGCATGGATTGGATTTAAGTGAGGCAGAGCTGCACAAAGTCATCAGCCTCATTATCTCCTCCAAAGTCATCAAAGTCTAGTGGCAAGACAATGTCCCAGGATGCAATGGGTGATCTTGACCTTTCTGAAAATTAGGTCTTTCCCAGGTCTCAGCTTGTCTGTGGCAGTGCCTGGTGACCTGGCTCTGAATCCTTTCTTGTAAACTGACTAGTTGAGTAACCATGGATACATTCCTTAATTTCTCTGAGCTGTAGTTTCCTCATTTGAAAAATAGTGATAATAATGCTAGGTAATACCTATTGCATAAGCTTATTATGAGAATTAAATGAGATAAAATTTGTGCCCACATTTTGCAAACCTTGAATCACTACATACTACATATTATTATTGTTCAATTTTTATAACTTTTATTCGTTAATAAATATCTATGGATGAATAAATTAATAAATCATCTGCTGTATGTAAAACACCCTGCAAGACACTTGGTTAGGGAACCTATTTTCATGTATAAAAAATGTCCTTATATTATATAGTGTTTATTACATAGGCATATGAGAGGGAACAGGCAGGATATTGCTACTGATTTCTATAGAAGTACATACCTTTAAAGTCAAAGAATCAACTGAAAAGTATTGAGAACACAATTTCTGGCTGTATTTAATCTTTGCTGCTCTCTTTGAACAAAGTGTACTGTTATACATATGTTAAGATCATAGAAGATTATTTGAGGGATACAACCACAGAAATAACTTTGTTCAGTGATCCTGTCAATATTAATCAAGAAACACATCAACGAGACATGCCTACTAAATGTTTTCATGCCTCATGGAGGATGTCTAGGATAGATTCCAAATGGAAAATAAATTTCCTATACATGGTGAGGTCTTCTAGATACTACTGTTTGGAGATGATATTATGATAATTTGACCAAGCCCTACAGTACACTACCCCTCCTTGAATGAAATTCACAATCAGAAGAGTTTGAACTAACAATAAATACAGAAAAAAACCAAGAGAATAAAAATGTCCATTGATGAGACTATGTTATATAGTTGAACAGATAGTTCATAAGACATCCTTTTCAGTAAATATATCTCAAGATGACCTAGGAGATAGGTCAAGAAATGAATAGAAAGAAAATAGAAATCTGCATTGCAATTGGGAAATTGTGCAGGGATTTCAGTGATTGAAAATTTCTAAACCTCATCTTTTTAGCATCAGCATTTCCTTTGTGTTGCTACATGATTGTGAATCAGTACCATAGCCTCTGAGGAATCAAAATTGTGAATTAACGAAACATCAAAGATATACACATACACATCCTTTCATAGGTTGTAGCATATCAGTGATGAAGTATATGCAAGGAGAGTAAAAAGAGTGGAGAGCAGGGACTTTCTTTGGCCTTTCTTTGTATCCTGATCACTTATCACAGTACCTGGAACATAGCATCTACTAATAAATGCTTCTTGACTGACCATAATTGGAAAATAAAATGGACCAATCACATAGGAAGAGCAAGAAATAAAATGTGGACTGCCTATGAACTAAATGTGTACTTAAGGAAGGATAAACCATCTGGAGGAAGTCCTTTGAGATTCTTGGGTAGATCCTTAATGGAAGATTTATGGAGACGTTTGAATAATAATCTCTCAGGATTAGAAGGTATGGATGGTTTGATTGGTAGTAGCTAGGGGTAGTAGCCATAGTAATGAGATCATAGACCCATGAAAGTATCGCCTAAATTCATATTTCACATTTTGTAGAAATAAAGGACAAAATATCAAATAGCAAAGGGTTAAGGAAAGATCCCTGATGAATGTTACTAGAGACCTCTCTCAAATCCATTAATAGTTACTTTCTGTGTCCAGTTATTCCATTTGTTCTAAATCCACTTAATTGTTCTATCATCTAGATCAGCAGTTCTCAACCTGTGGGTTATGTTCAGTTTGTGACAATGAAAATACATCCTGCATATCAGATAGATTCATAACAGTAGCAAAATTACAGTTATGAAGTAGCAATAAAAATAATTTTATGGTTGGGGGTCACCACAACCTGAGGAACTGTATTAAAGGGTTGCGGCATTAGGAAGGTTGAGAACCACTGATCTAGATATATATCTCTGTCTTTTCCACAGACACAGAAGAAGGGTCTTTATCAGATGCTTTGTGAAAATCTAAGTATTCAAGAGGGGGAGAGGGAAGAAAACAAGCATTTATTAAATTCCTACTATTGTGCCAGGCACTGTGCTAAATGTTTTACAAATATTATCTCATTTGATCCATATAAAAACCTCAGGAGGTAAGTGCTATCATGATCTCCATTTCACAGTTGAGGAAGCCGAAACAGATAGAGATTAAGTGACTTGCTCGTGTTCACAAAGGTCTTCCTGACTTCAGGTAATTGCTTTATCCAATGTGCCACCTAACAGTTTTCTAGTTTTATAGTAGTTTGATAAAATTTGACTGGGCTACCAATATAATTAATATATCAAAAAAGGAGAGAATGTTAGTCTGGCATGACTTATTCCTGATGAAGCCTGACTAGGCTACTACTGATTGTCTTCATAAAAATCTCAGAAACTATCCTTTTAAATGATCCTTATACCTACTCTTGGATTTTGCCAAGAAAACAAATTTGTTGGCATGCAAGCTAGATCCCTTACTCTGTTCTTTTCTGGACGATTGAGACATTTTTACCCTTCCCCACAACCATGAGGTCCTCTTTGTGCTACATCTTTCAAAGCTCACTGAGAAAAGCTCAGTAATCATGCCTACCAATTCATTCAATATCCTAGTATGTAGCCTATATATCTCATCTCAAGTGCAGCTTGTTGACTTGAAATCTGTAATACCAGACTGATGCTCTTATATCATCCCTTACTTATTTTTTTCATCTTCTTATTGACCATGTTTTCTCTATACTTTCTAGTATATAGATTAATTTCCTTGAAAGCTAACATATAATCAATGGTGGGGGGTAGGGAATGAAAAAATAACTAGAATTTCTCTACTATGTGACAAGAACAGGGCTAAGCCTTTTACAACTAGGAGTAGTTCTGTCTTTTTGCTGTTGTTTGTTATTGTTACGCCATTCTACTCTATTCATTCTTACCCCAAATATAGCTGTAAAAAATAAAACAATCCTGACAAAATGAAGTCAATGCAGTTCACTCTGTATCAACTTCATATGTCATAAGAGATATTTCTGGTTCTTTATCATGGGTTTGAATTACAGAAAGTTAGACTAGCCAGATACTATGTCTCCTCTCCTTATTCATTCACAATGGGATAGCTACATTCTGAAAATCTCTAATACATGGCAGTGTTTCTAAGTGTAATTCATGACAACTCCAAATTTGTCTGTCTCCCAATGGAAATACCCCATTTTTAGGGAGTTCTCCTGTTAATTTACTTCTTTGCAGAAAGTGAAACTATTTAGCATTCAAATTTTAACACAAAACTAAACTATTTAACTATTGCAATCTTTCTCAGGAAGATTTTTGGATCCCTAATAAAAGGAATAGTGTGTGTGTGTGTGTGTGTGTGTGTGAGCATGGAATTTAAGAATCTAAGCTTTAGAAGTGAATTCCATATTGAAAGATGATATGGCATATGTTCTGCTTATTGCCTTGTTTACTATAGAAAACAGTCATGTGACCTAAGAGCAGATTGCGTTTCATTTATTTAGCTGCAATTAAGCTATCTTCATATCAAGTATCCTTCCTTGTCTCTCACCAGGATCTCCAGCTCCTTCTTTGGGGTTCTGATTGGTGAGAGTTCTCCTTACGACTCAAACCCACCAAACTGCTGCTTTCCAGCCATCTTTATTCCATGTATTCTCACCTCTTACTCAAATCTTCAGCTGCCTCCCTAGAGCCTTATGCTTCTGACTGGTGAGAGTTATTAATTTATAGCAGACTTAGACTCACCACTCTTCTTTTTCTTCTACCACCCCACCCCTAACCCCGACCTTTCTGCCTCTGCTTCTGTAGTAATCAAATGTGTACTATGATTCTAGAAAAGGACACACTTCTATCAATGCACTCACGACTCTTTGTAACTTCCCATACCAAAACATCCCTTTCTAGTAACCACTCCTCAACATGTGTTGTTTTCCCCTATTATAATAGGAGAAGAAAGGAATCTCCTCAAAAGTAGAGACTGTCTTTTAATCTCTCCCCAGTATATAGCAAAGTAGCTTGGAACATATAGAAGGAAAGGTGATATTCCTGACCAAATATATGAGAATTTTTTTATACCATAAAACCTGGTGAAAGAGTTAATTCACACCATAGTTCAGTATTATTAGCAGGTCAATTTTGAGACCTAACAAGGATTTATATACCTGTGATAGGTGCTGTCCTTCAATCAAGCAGCTTAAAATTTCTAATTGTGGATTTCTAACTTTCAAGTTGCCCACAAATTAATGAAATATTTTCTGATACTGATGGTTATTTGAAAGTGTTGCTTGTGCCTTTTCCTGATTATAAGCCAATGTGTCTAAGCAGAAATTTTATTCTGTCATTGAACTATTTAGCTATGTAAATATAGGAATGCTGCTTTTTGTTGATATTCACTTGATGCTTTTTAAGATCTTTTTTAAAAGTCCTATAAATATAGCTTTGTGATTACATTACTTTATCCTTGTTAGTCCTAACATTGCTACCAAAAATTTCTTCACCAGAGTTTTTAAGACTTTCCTCATTGCTGTATAAGAGAAACATAAAGGAAGACTTCATTGCGCTTCCTTTTTGGAACAGGGATGATTTGTTATGATATACACATGAAACAACATCTTGAACTCAACCAGAATAATGTCATTTTGGTATGAGTGAAAAACGTTTATTTCTTCTGAGTACATCATATATATCACAGAAAAAATTATTAGCACATGTGCTTAATAAATGGTCTTTCGTTCTTTCATTCAATCATTTGAACAGCTCCGTTTTACAGAAATTAAGTTTAAAAATGTCAAATGTTCTAGTCAGTTCCATAGAGCACTAGGTCATGTTGTTGAAATATAAGTAGATGCCAGTAGTTCAGATGAGGAAACTGAGGCAAATGGGATTAAGTGGCTAAACACAGCTAGTGTCTTTTTCTAAATCTTCTGAAAAGGATTTGATTAAATTTTTTAAAAAATACATCTACTATGGGAGCTGGGGACTGGGAATACAAAGATTTTTTTAAAAAATTGTTTAATAGTCCTTGCTCTCAGGAGGGTTAAAGTCTGATGGATGTGTTTATGAGTGCCAGGCCTAAGATCAGGAAGATTGATGTTCCTGAGTTCAAATATGGCCTTAGACACTTACTAGCTATCTCTAGTCACTTAATCCCATTTATCTCAGTTTCTTCATCTAAAAAATGAGCTGGAGAAGGAAATGGCTAACCACTCCAGTATCTTTGCCAAGAAAACCCCAAATGGAGTCATGAAGAGTTAGAAGTGACTGAAAAACAACAAAACAAAGTGTGCTTATGATGTATGCGCAAATAAATATCCTAGGGAGAATGTGTTAGGAACTAATGAGAACCAAGCCAGGGAAAATATTATGGAAACTTGAGGAGGGAAATGACAGTTGCACCTAAGGTGGGGCAGTGCAAGGTGCATGAAATAAATTTTTCAGGAAGTGACATTTGAATTACGCTGTAAAAGATGGGAAAGGATTAAAAACATTGGGATGGAACAAGGAGGTAGGAGTAGGGAGGGAGTCCATTTCAAGCATAGGTACTAGTAAATAATAGCACATCAAGGAAAATATGAGATAAGAACAAGGAACAAAGAGTAGAATAGGCTGGTTAAAATGCAGAATATGTGAAAGGGACTAACATGGAATAAAGTCGAATGGGTACCTAGTAATGAATGATGCTGTAGCACGCCAGGAACAATTTAAACTTTGTTTGTTAGACAGTGGGGAAGTCCTGAAAATTTTCAAGTAGAGACGTAATGTGATCCTAAGGGTGAATTAAAAATATTATTCAGGGGCTGAGTCAAGATATCTGGCAGAATAGAGGCAGCAAGCCAGTAGAACTTTCTTAACATTCCCCTCCAAACAACTTTAAAATTACACCTCAAATAGAATTTTGGAGCAGTAGAAACAACAGAAGGTCAGAGTGAGACGTTCTTCCAACCTAAGAAACTTAGGAGGTCAACAGTAGAGATCTTGTAGGAAGCAGGCATGAGTGAGACAGAAGCACTAGCAGCCATAGCAGCAGCAACTTTAGGAGTTTTCAGCCCAGAGACAGTGAGGAGGTCAAATAAGTGGTTAAAAAAAAAAGATTACAGGGGACTCTGCTAGCATTGGGTTCAACTGGTGCTGATTGACAACTCTATTACATATACAGAGTTCTGAGTTAGAGTTCCAGGGTGGAGAGGAATGCTAGTGCCTATGGCTGCGAAGTAACAGAGATCCTTCCTAAGTAAAGACCAGAGCGCAGACCAGGAGAGCAGTGACCATGACTTTCCCCAAATCACACCAACTTTGAAGCACTAAAAACTTGTAGATTTCCAGTACTATCTCTTTTTAAAAACAGCACAAAAAAGCCTGAAGCTTGAGACAGTGCTTTCCGACCCCCAGGTGAGCAGAATGCAACTTTAACATAACATTCAAAGTTGAGAAAACTGCTGGGGGAAAAATGAGCAAACAATAACAAAAAAGAACTTGATCATAAAAAGCTACTGTGATGACAAGGAAGATCAAGACACAAATTCAGAACAAGACAAAAATGTGAAAACAGCCACAAGCAAAGTCTCAAAGAAAAATGCTAATTGGATACAAACACAACAAGAATTCCTGGGAAAGTTAAAGAAAAAGCTAAGAGTAGTAGAGGAAAAGTTGGGAAAAGAAATGAGAGTGATGCAAGAAAATTATGAAAAAAGAATTAATGGCTTGGTAAAAGAGGCACTAAAAGTAGTGAAGAAGCTAACACCTTAAAAATAGAATTGGCCTAATGTTAAAAAAAAAAAAAGGTAAAAAATTCACAGACAAAAATAATTCCTTAAAAAGTAGAAAAGAGCAAATAGGAAAAAAGGAATAAAAATTCACTGAAGAAAATAATTCCTTTAAAATCATAATTGACCAAATGAGAAAAGAGCCACAAAACTCAAAAAAAATAATTCCTGGGGTGGCTAGGTGGCACAGTGAATAGAGCACCAACCCTGGAGTCAGGAACACCTGTGTTCAAATCTGTCCTCAGATACTTAACACTTGCTAGGCATGTGACCTTGAGCAAGTCACTTAACCCCAATTGCCTTGCCTTCCCCCCTCCAAAAAATAAAAAGAATTCCTTAAAAATTAGAATTGAGCAAGTGGAAGCAATTGATTCCATGAGAAATCAAGAAACAATAAAACAAAGTCAAAAGAATGAAAAAATTGAAGAAAATATGAAATATCTCATTGGAAAAACAACTGACCTGGAATAGATCAAGGAGAGATAATTAAAGAATTATTGAACAACTTGAAAGCCATGATCAAAAAGAGAGCAAAATAGACATCATATTTTAAGAAATTCTCAAGGAAAACTGCCCTGATACCTTAGTCCAAAAGATAAGATAGAAATTGAAAGAAACTATGAATCACATCCTGAAAGAGATCCTAAAATGAAAACTCACTGGAATATTATAGCTATATTCCAATACTCCCAGGTCAAGGAGAAAATACTCCAAGCAACCAGAAAGACAATTCAAATATGATGGAGCCACAGTCAGGATCATACAAGATTTAGTGGCTCGCACATTAAAGGAGCTCACTCATTAAATGGAAACAGATAGCAGAAAGGATTACAAACCACAATCCAACAATATGTTGTTTACAAGAGGCATACATAAAACAGAAAGACACACATAGTTAAAATAAAGGGCTGGAGCAGAATCTAATATGCCTCAGCTGACATTTAAAAAGGCAGGAGTAGTAATCATGATCTCAGACAAAGCAAAAGCAAAATTACACCTAATTAAAAGAGATAAGGAGGAAAATTACATTTTATAAAAGTAAATCAAATAATATCAAAAATTTTTAAAGTAAATTTCTCTGATAAAGGCTTAATCTTTCAAGTATATAGAGAGCTGAATTAAATTTATAAAAGTAGGAGCCATTCCCCAATTGATAAGTGGCCAAAGGATAGGAACAGGCAATTTTCAAACAAAAAACTCAGGGCTATCTATAGTCATACGAAAAAATGCTCTAAGTCACTATTGTTTAGAGAAATGAAAATTAAAACAACTCTGAGGTAGCACCTCACACCTATCATAAATGACAATTGCCAAAGGGGATGAGGGACAATAGTTACATTAATGAACTCTTGGTGGAATAGTGAATTAATCCAGCCATTGTAGAGAACAATTTGAAACTATGCCCAAAGGGCTATAAAGTTGTGCTGACCTTTCACTCAGTGATGTCACTACTGGGTCTATATCCCAAACAGGTCAAAGAAAAAAAGAAAATTACCTATCTGCTCTAACATATGTATAGCAGCTCTTTTGGTGATGGCAAAGAATTGGAAACCAAAGGGATGCTCATCAATTGGGGAATGAATGAATAAGTTATGGCATATGATTGTGATGAATTACTGTTGTGCAGAGAATAAGAGCAAGCTGAGACCTGGGTTCAAGATAAATTTAGGTATGGATTTATTAAGCAAGTGTGCGACTACCAGAGTATTCATCACTGAAATTGGTAGTGAGTTATTGGGGGTACAGGCTTGATTATAAAGGCTAAAACCACAAAAACCACAATCAGGGAGGTGAGTTAGCAAAAGCCATGACATACAGAAGCAAAGAACAGCCATTAGTTAGATCTATAGCTCAGGGCTAATTTAGCAATATGGTGCAAGGGTACAAGGGTGCAACCGTCCTGTGACATGGGGGTCCCTCTTAGAACAGGTTGAGGGCACAGGGTGGAAAGCTGTAGTCAGCTTTCCAGAGCAGGGTGGAGGGTCATGGTGTAAGGGGGACTGGAATTCCCCAGAACAGGTTAGGGTCATGTTCTGGGTGAAGGGTGTGGGGACCCTGCTTGGTCAGTGGAACAGAACAGGGTGGTCCCTACATAAGATCCTTGTACCATAATGAACCTTGTGCACTATAATGATTCAAGGAGAATATGTATAATGCTGATTAGGGAAGGAGGGGGCACGGAACTATGCCTCGAGCAATGCCCAGACATGCCTTAAGCCGTTTCAAGCTATGACAAAATGTAAATTAGGAAAAAGACAGAAATATAAAAGGGGGCTTAATGGTGGGCCACAAATCAGGTGGTGTATAGTGACCTGGAATTTGAGTTTGGGTACAACAGTACTACTGCTCTATAAGAAATTATGAGGAGGTTGGTTTCAGAAAAATAGGATGAGACTTACCTGAACGGATACAAAGTGAAGCGAGAAGAACAGGGAGGTCATTGTGAATAGTAACAGCAATGTTGTAATGATGATCAACTGTGAAAGACTTGGCCACTCTGAGCGGTTAGGTGGCACAGTGAATAGAACACTGGCCCTGGAGTCAGGAGGACTTGAGTTCAAATTCGGCCTCACACACTTGACACACTTACTAACTGTGTGATTTTGGGCAAGTCATTTAACCCCAATTGCCCTCCATAAAGCAAAAAAAAAAAAAAAAAAAAAAAAGACTTGGCCACTCTGACCAATACAATGATCTGACAATTCCAAAGGTTTCTTTTTTATTATTATTATTAAATTTTGTTTATTTTTAGTTTATATCATTCATTTCCACAAGATTTTGAGTTACAAATTTTCTCCCAATCATTCCCCTACCCACCATCCCAAAACAGTGATCTCACTGTATACTCCCTCCCCCAATCTGCTCTCTCCTATCTCCTCCCCCATCCCTCCTTCCACTTTCTGGTAGGGCAAGATGGATATCCATACCCCAGTGCCTGTATATCTTATTTCCCAGTTGCATGTAAATAATAATGATAATAATAATTTTTTAAAAAACATTTGATTTTACAACTTAGAATTCCAGATTCTTTCCCTTCCTCCCTCATCACTCACCCTTACTGGGAAGATAAGCAATTCAATATAGGTTGTACATGTGTAGTTACCGAAAACATTTCATGGTGGATATATTGTAAAAGACTGACTATATGTCCCTGCATCCTATCCCACCCCCACTCATTCTATTCTGTACTTTGACCCTGTCCCTTTTGAAAAGTGTGTGCTTCTAACTATCCTCCCCCCAACCTGCCCTCCCCTTCATCATCCCCCCTCTCATCACCTTCCCCTCTACTCTCCTGCAGGGCAAGATACCCAATTGAGTGTGTATGTTATTCCCTCCCTATGCCAAATTCAATGAGAGTAAGGTTGACCCATTTCCTTTTGCCTTCCTGTACTTCCCCTCAATTGTAACAGTTATCTCTTGCCTCTTCTATATGAGATAATTTACCCCATTCTGTCTCTCCCCATCTCCTTTCATTATATTCCTCTCTCACCTCTCAATTTCATCTTTTA